>JACAXG010000026.1:6543683-6776177 GCA_018881555.1 Amblyornis subalaris | reverse complement strand
CTGAATTAATTAATCCTGTTTCAGATTAGCTGAAGCAGACCCCAGTGTTGCGAGGCTTCGGCCCTGGGTTAACAGCCGGACAGGCTACTCAGGTCTCCGATCCTGCCACCCGGTTTTATTTATTTTATTTTTATTATTTTCCTTTTTTTTTTGGATTCCGGACTTTATTTTTTTTACTAATTATTTTTTTTCTCAGTTAATAAATTACCTGKTTTTTTACTTAAACAACAAGAGTTGTCTCTTTTATTCCTGACAATCCTCWATCTAAGGGCCTAAGGGTTTTGTGGTCCTGTTTTATGTTTCTGTAAGAGACAGCATTCTTCAGATAGTCAGGTAATGTTTCTTGGTGGGTAATGTCTCTGGMTGACAGGATTACATCAGTGATTGTTTCTCTTCACTTCTTGTTACTCAGTGTAGGTTTGGTTTTTCAGCACTCCTTTAGAGTATGTCTTTTGTCTACACAGTGAACTTGTTTGGACCATTTTGTGTTTACAGTTTTCAAAGAATCATTACTAATTTCAACAGTGAATTTCTCTCTAGATTTGGCTATTTAAAACTTGTGTCTCTGGAAATTGCAGAGGGATGAGATCACATTCTTATGTGAAAGCTGTCACACCTCATATCAGTGATGAGTCAACAGCTGATCATCTCCGTGCATGCTTGCAATTGATAGATTTTCAATGGGATATTTATTTAAGAGCTATATATGTTATTSAGTTGAACAGACATATTCAGAGGGTTTAGGTAGGATTTAATTTCCTGCTTTCATCAACATAACCAAAACCAATTTCTTTTGYTCAAGTGATGCAGCTGAAAAAAAACCTTTTTATTTGTAGAAAAAAAGCATTGAAAAGTGAGAGAGGTATATTGTATTAAGTTACTTCTGCTTCAAGCCTATTTCATTGTATTTTGACTTTTTAAATTTGTTTTTTCTTTACATTAACTGAAGATATTGTTGCACTATCAAATTATTTACCTAATGTAATACATTTAAAACAGCTTCTGAATGTTAGTGCCTCTAAATATATAACACAAAATATCTAAATATKAATTCATCATACAATAACCTTAATTAAGCATAATCTTGARTATTAGTGTGAAAAAAATTACTTAATAAATATACCCTTGCATCTTTGTATTAATTATGTGCTCTGTGTGTACTCAGCTTTTCCAATCTATGGAAAGTAATTTTTTTTCTTTACTTAGGCATTCTGAATGACACACATATTAGTATAATGGGTGTCATACTGAGATGCTAATAGCCTTCCTGCAGGTTTTCTCTTTGTGGATAAAATATTTTTTAAAATTTTGCATATTATGCCACTTTCTTGCTTTGACGCGGGATTTTTCTCACTGGGGAAGACTTTACAATATATTGTAATTAAATAGAAATGCATTTAGTTCTTATTCGTGGTTCATAATTATCAAATTATAATTGTAAAACATCTCTCTGAAAAACAACAAATCCTCCCACACAGTTTTCCTTGCTTTAACCCAGGGGAAAAAAATAAAAATAGTTCTAAGCAAAGTTCCAAGGAGTGTTAGAAGACAAACCTGTTAGACACATCAAAGACTGCTAAATTGCATTGCAAGACCAAGAAACATAAGACGATCATTTGTTGTGGGAGAAATTCTGTCACAGTTCTCAAGAGACATCATCTGCTCTTTCCATCTGCTCATCTTTGCATAGCTTGGCCCTTGCTCCTCTAACGTGACTTTAGMAACCACAGACCTGTTCAGTGATGCTTTTTTTCTCTGGTATGTAACCAGCTAAAAAGGCTTTGGAAATAATTGCAGGGCTCTGCAGTGCTGCCTGAGCTGGCACTGAACAGATTAACTGTGGGTTTGGGAACAAAATAGCTGTACAGGCGTTGAGGTACCCCAGCAACACATGAACTCCTCAGCTCAAGTATGCTAATTAGCCTTGTAGGGAAGCAGTGCTAATTAGTCTGCATGGAATGACCCAGTATTACTGCTTCTGGGACCTGACATTCAATTATATGTATGGTGTGCCTGTTTTGTCATACAAGGTTTTTCATATTTCTCTCTAGAGTGGCATAGACAATCTTACAGATTTACCACATCCCCTTCTTCCTTTTTACACTTTAATTCTTTCCTTTTTTTCAGGTAGCTGTCAGACACATCCAGACACCCTGCATGCCCTTTATGGTTTTCAGTTGGGTCTGTTATTTCACTGAAAAAAAATCCTAATTATATCATGATCCTGGTTGTTTTCTGTGTTTCTTCATCAGGTGAACACCATCTAATGCTCTGAAGACCACTGCTCATTTTTTTTCACCAATAAAAGCAGTAAATGTTTGGAAAAACTAATAGGAAACAGCATTGCTCTGCTGGATCCTAAGCAGGATGGTACTCTAGGGACTGCCTGCGGTCTTAAAAGACTAAGCAACCTAAATTAAAATTAGGAAAAATAATTTTTACCAAATATTGAGCTCTTATATATATTGGTACATTCACCTTTGTATTGTGTGAAAACATTTGCTTAAATCAAATTCTTTCTGTGGTTCACCTGAACAAATACTGTGCAAAGAAGACTTGGAAGCTACTTTCTAGTCTAAATCAGTAAAATGGAATTCTTCAAATATCTGGAAATGTTTATGAAATATTTAACTAAACTTAATGGAGACTATTCTATAAGACTAATAAGGGTTTTTACTGTTTTGCTAAAAGCAGTAGAATCAAAACCCCAGCTAGAAACAAAGGAGAAGGTCAAACAATTTCTTAAAAGCCTTTTCCCTGTCCTCAGTTTTTCGGGAACCCTGCATGCAGTCCAGTATGGGCCAATTGCACATCAAGAACATACTGAGGTGCAATTGAATTCATCCCTAAAACCAGGCCCATAGGTCCAAGAAGTTAATCATCAAAAAATCTCACCAAAATCCATGAAGAAGGAAAAGATTCTTTACAGCATCATTCAGAGTAGCATCCCAGATTTCCACACACAAGTGCATTCTGAAGTAGGTCTACCAAGGGCAAGGAATGAGGTATTGAATTTCCAAAGCATACTGTCACCATTTGTCCATACTTCTCCATCATTACATATGTTCATTTACCAAAAATCTAATTTATTATGTAATCAGCTTTGTAGAAAAAGTCTTAGTGATCCTGGTGAACACAAACCAGCAACATGTCCTCATGGCCAGGAGTCCCCAGTGTCCTTCCTGGGTTGTTTAAGGAGGAGCATTGCCACAGGTGGAGGAATGTGATCATTCCCCTTTGTTCGACCACAATTGAAGTACTGAGTCCGTTTCTGGGTTTCCCAGTGCAGTAGAGACCTGGACATACTGGAGAGAGTCCAGTGAAGGGCACTAAGAGGGTTAAGGGCTGGAACAGCTCATATATGAGGAACAGCTAAGAGAGCTGGGGCTCTTTATCCTGAAGGGGAGGCTCAGGAAAGGTACTGCAAATGTATATAAACACCTGAAGGGAGAGTGCAAAAAAGGCTCATGCAGAGTCTTTTCAGCAGTGTTCTGTGACAGGACAAGAAGAAAAGGACACAAACTGAAACACAGGAAACTCAGTCTGAACATAAGGAGAGACTTTCTAACTGTGAGGATGRCTGAGCACAAGCACAGGTTGCCCAGAGAGATTGTGGAGCTTCCCTCCTTGGAGATATTCAAAATCCATCTGGACACGGTCCTGGGCAGCTGGCTGTAGGTGGCCCTGCTTGAGCAGGGGGTGACCTTCAAAGTTCACTTTCAACCTCAACCATTTTCTGATTCCATGRAATTATGACCTTATGGAAATAAACTCACATTTGCCTGTCTAAAGAGAAAGTAGAAATGAAATCTAATTATTATTCTGCTGCCCATTAATCTTTCTGGCTGACAAAAGCTCTTAAAAACTTATGAATGGAACCAGAATTTCCATTAGCAATAGAGAAAAAACCACATAATTGGGGCAGAGGGGAAAGGACTGCATGAACACAAGTTTCATATCTCAGCTGTGCTGTTGTTTTGACATACAGAAGAGGTGAATTAACACAAAAAGTATGAAAAGCCTCCCAGCAGCATCAGTTTTCTCTTTAAGAAACAGTTATGAATGACAGTGTGCAGACATATTGCTATGAAGAGTGCCTCAAGCCCTGTCATGAGTGATCTCATAAAGCTTTCCCTTCCAAGGTGTTTCTCTGGAAAAACATCTTCTATTTATATTGTGTTAAAGGAAACAAACCTGAATGTAAACATGCCATGTTGCTTTGAAAGTCACATATAAAGAAATCTTTTTTCACCTCAGTTTGTCATATTTATTCAGGGTTAAATCAGTGTCTGCTGTGTTGACTTCTAAAAAGTCAGTGATTCTATTCTGTTTTAACTCTTCTCCTACCTTAAATATCATTAAACCCATAATTTTATTGAAATTAGTCCCTGTCCACGGCAGAAAGGTTGGAACGAGATGATCTTTAAGGTCCCTCCCAACCCAGGAAATTATGTGATTCTATGATTTAGGAACACAAAAGACAAAAATCTTCACATTTTTGCTTTTTAAATCTTTGTATATTACATTTCTACTGAGAGGATTATTTTTATATTGATTTTTTCCCTCCCAGTATGGCATTAGGTTCGTAATTTCAACTTTCTTAATTGACAATGCACACTTCAAGATCCTTGTCATTTGCCAAAATTATAATTCTAGACAAAACATATCTTTAAAAGAATCTTTACTCTCCTTAGTATTTTTTGTTCTTCTGACAAACTTCTAGTGCAATTATTATTTTTGTTACTCAGGTGATAGTCAATTAAGTTGTTTTGTGGCTGAACAAAATCCATGAGGTGAGTCAATGACCAAGTTTTGGTCGGTCGGAAAGCAGGATGGATATTGTTTTTTGTGAATGAATCAAACTTGTATGGCTGTCGATTTATTCCAGAATTTTCTTTGTCTTCCCAGGCTGTTCTTTCCTCTTAATTATATCACTTACTCTAGTGGGCAGTTCTAATTAAGGCTGTTTTGTCTTGATTTGCAACATACAAATATCCTCATCTGGAATCTACTTAAAGCCAAAAATAGTAAATCATAAATCATTATCAATTAACAGTTTATGCTACAGTACGTAATGAGAAAAAAATTACTTCTTGCTGGTAATTACTAACCATTGTGACAAATGTGTTAAATAAAAAAGTCCTCTAAACTGCATAACATTGGCATAGGCAATCAAAGAAATATCATGATTTCTTCAAAATCCTCAGAAGATATTTATGGGTCTTGTGCTGATGTATAAATCGGGTTAAAGAAAATGTGCTGACATATACAGTGAAAAAAAATTACTAATCTCTCTTAATAGATAAAACTCTTGAATATAGGCTTAGAGCATACTAATGGTACATTCATGAATAGATATTTTCCTGAATACAATTCTATATAGAGTATATTTTTTTCATTTATGTTCATAAATTTTGTCAATTCTCACCAATTTGAAAAATAATTGCTTAATTCAATGAGAATATGAAATATAGTCTTTGTGTATAGAACAAGGAGCTTGCATCTGTTAGATTTTAAATTGAGGGTGGTAAATAAATATACTCCAAATCCTGAAAAAAAAAAAATGAAAGAAAAAATTCAAAATCATATAACCGTAAGAGGTTTCTGTGGGCACACGCTCAGAATTATTCTGTCAACTCTACTGCTGACAGAGGTCTTATTAGTTTCAGGTTAAGAGGAATGAAGCTGAAATAATTGTCCTATGAGTTGTTTCCCTCTGCTCTTCATTTCATACAATAACATTAATATATATTAATCAGTAAGTACTTTTTAATGGAATTTACATGAGTATTAGGTCATTATTTTATTTGCTATCACTAATCCTCATTTTTTAAGTCAAGAGATTATGAGACAAATATTTATGTACTCCTTTCTCCTAACAAAATGTGTAGAGGAAGCAAACTGGAAAGAAGTGTAGATCTCTTATCATCTATATTTTACAGCGTTGATAGGAAGAAAACACTGCCCAAAAGAGCTGAGTAAAGGTCTGAGTTCCAGGCATAGTGGTCCTTTCCTTTCACCTACGTAACTCCCACTCCCAAATGGAAGAGAAAATCTGATTATCCTTGTGGGAGAGAGCCACTGAAGCCATTTTGCCAGGGGAATCCCACTGGAAGTGAACAGAATGATCTGACCCTATATAACACATTTTAAGTGTCAGGAGAGGGGACAGGAAACTGCTTAAATTTTGTGGTCCATCCCCTCAAAAAACTCTGAACTGTCCATAAGGAACATTGAACGTGTTTTTGAAAAATGTTCACTAGGATGTATTAAAGTAACAACATGTGACATATTAATTTAAAGAATGGCTGAAAAGTTTTAATGTTATGAAGTTAAAATTATGACTTTGCTAAACAATTTCCTCGGTTTCATAAGTAAATTGCTTAAAATGTAAGTATATAAGTATAAATATACACTTAAATATATGTGTGTATTTGTACCAGAAGATAAAGTATATAGAAAGTATGCAATTATATGTAAAGGTAAGTATAAAAAGTATAATTTTATAAGTAAATTGCTTTAAAACTCCCGGTCAAAATGGAGGTTGTTAGGAGATACTAAGCATATGGATTTGCAATAATTTATAGATGATATTTGAGCCATTGCATTTTATATTTTCAAAATGAAGGAAGAGTGATCTGTTTTGAAGGATTTTACTGGAGATAGTCTTTAAGTTCAGAGGAGAAAATTGAGTAATAGGGAAATGTTCACGGCAAATTGGATGCTGTTTTCAATTTTGAACGGAGTGTAAAGACACCAATACACATTTGGGTTTTTCTCTCATCTTTCTCCTTTGCCCTTCTTGTGGTGGCATATTTGTGTCTTGTTACATTTAATCCTTTAAGTTTCTATTCCGTATATGTACCTTGCTGCTACATTTTTATCCACCTACATTGTTAAATAGATAAATTCTTAAATCYTGACATGACAAAAAATAGTGTTTTCATTTCTATGTACAATGCAGTGTAATTTAGCCCCAGAAAACAGAAAGTGGATATATGCAAGTCATGAGCTATGGTTTTCAAGACACACTGGGAAGCTATCTCTGGTGTATAGGCAGCCTGGGTTATTTTCAGGCATTTCAGCAGGTTTTCTGTCATCCCATACCTGTACTGATCTGAAAAAGAAATGAAGAAAATAAAAGGTTGGGTTTCTTTCATAAAGAGTTTTTGAAAGCGATCACTCTACATTGCAAATTAAAATTCTACTTTTTATTTTTAAAAAGGCATTCTAGTTTTATGCTGCATAAAATAAATATATCTTCACCTCTGCAGTCATGCTCCTAAGCAGAGTTTTAGAGACATCATAATGAGTTGCACACACAGGACATACAAAAGCTTGTTTTGCCGTTCTTCTGCACAGTTTCTTTAGTTTGGATGTTTTTTCCACTTCAGAGCAAACGACTGGAGGCAAGGTAGTCTTTTAGGTTTGTTTACTCCCCTCTCACTTCAGCAGCACAGCAAACAGAGTTCCAGTGATGGGAACGGTCCATGTGAGTCAAGGTCAGCATTGTGAGGGTCCGGGAGGAAGAAAGATAATTATAAACAGGGAAAATGGAAACAACCTCCTCTTCCCAGTCAGTAGAGGAGTGTGGAGGGAGAATTAACGCTTGCCCAGGAACTAAGTGGGAGGCTAATTGGGATATAACAATTCACTGTGAAATTAATTGAACTAACACTGATTTGTATTGTAGTATTTGATGTGGCAGTTTGAGACTGTATCCTCAAATAGTGGCGCAGAGTAATTATTCCAATGGAACATGGGCTATCACCTCAGATATTTTCGGGAAAGCACACTGGTTGTAGCAGAGTGGATTTGTTGTGCCAGTCAGGAAAGTAGCAACTGTCGCATTTGCAACATAAAATATTCAACCTCAGTTAATTAACAGTGTTGGCCTAAAGTATGACAAATTGTAACTCAAATTTTGCCAAATAAGAGCACTGTAGGAGGCTAATGAAAACACCCACAACAGCATACAAGAGAGATGTGCTTGGTTGCATGTGTGTGCATGCAGAATATGTAGGACTGCACATATTCTGTGTGCAGTCAGCCCTGGTTACCCCATGCCCACCTCTTCGAGCTTTGGACTAGAAGGCAATGACCTCACTGAGGGCCAGTGTGCAAGAATTGTATCCTGATGTACTTCTGTCCTGCTCAGCGTCTGTCCAGTTGTGTTCTACTCGTCCCCTTGTGCTGCGGTGCTTGTGCACTGTACACACCGACTACAAGAAAAAATGCAGCACTCAGAGAAACTTTATAAGGGATATGAAGTTCTGAATGGATCCCAGTGGGACAACATAAAAGCCACTGCTCCACCCTGAACAAATTAAATACTGGTTGATAAATCGTGGACTTATTAGACATATAAGGAAAATCAGATTAACATTGTATTTTCCATTAAGTTATTTTCTTGTACACTTTTTCTCCTGATGAGGTTCTACAGAGAGTAAGAGCTATGGCTGGAGAACCACAAAATGTTAATTTATTTGTCTGTATTACAAATAATTCTTTTACTTCTAAGTAACTTTATGCTTTACAGCATGAAATAATTGAAGAATAAATTTATGGCTTCAAGTCTGACATTGCATAAGAATGCAAACTTGTAGAAAAAACAGGGAATTTTTATTCTCTGCTGATTATTTATCAGCATTTAATAGAACTGAATGTATTTTAGCATCACCCTCTGTAACAGGGAGATCTCTTTTCTGTCGTAGCTCCTGAGCTGTACAAGAGAAATTCTGACACCAACTTAATTCCTGCTGAACTCGCAAACAGATCTATATTCTCCTTATCTTCTGTCTCCTCTACTGTACTCAGTTCAGATAAGCAACAGGTCTTCAACTTTATATGTTGATTTCTACCTTTCATGTTCTCTTCCCTTCCTCGCTATGTTCCATATCAAACCTCTTGCATCTCAAAGGTCATTTGGCAGGCCAGCCATCAAATCTTCTGTAGTAACTAGCTAAATCATTTTTTTTCCCACTGGCAGTAAGTCATATTCAGTTTTGTTTTACCTCAGAATACTCTTTAATGGTGTTCATTCGAAAATACAAAATATTTAGGCAAGTTTGATTGCTTTTAGATCTGATTCAGTACTCAGCTACCTTGCCATTTTAGCCACTCAGGCACATCTGTGTCTGAGAAAACAGAAAGAAAATATTTACTTTCATCTTCACTGTATGTTAGAAAAAATAGTTTATTCTATTTTTGTGTTTACATATTGTCCCTAAAAGTCCGATAAGTGCACAACTGGCCTTTTAAATATACAGAGAATATGAAGAAAGCTCAACAGTGATGCTCAGCAGATAGGCAAATCAGTGTATGATATGTAATTCCCTGATCAAAAATGTTTTCTTGATAAAAACATGACTAAGGACATGAATATTCACCTTGGCCCTGTTAAATCATCCTACTTTGTGAGTGCACATAATAAGGTTTAGGTAGTAATTGTGTGTTGCCATGCAGTAGTACTGCTGATATGAGCCTGACTTCTGCCGACCTCAGATCATCCTCTCAAGGGTCCCAAGTAGATCAGGTTGGTGCTATTGTGAAGGAATCAGGGCAATTCTGACAGAAAGGACTGCTCAATATTATCTTGTGCAAAGCGCTGTAATAAAATAACAAATACTAATAAAACTGCAAGAAACATTTTAGATTTTATAGCTCAGACTTGTTCCCAGTGGTATCTCAGCTTCACTACTTTATGGGTGAGATAGCCAAGAATGCCACTCAGTGCTTCCCMATGGAACAAATGACCTTAATTAATTTTGGTGGAGAACCATTTCCTTTCTCTGCTTATGCTTCTTTCTACCTTCCTCGGATTCAAAAAATTTCACAGGCTTTCAAAATCAATTCATATTTAATAAACCATGAAGCAAACCTGTTGCATATAAAGTTGATATGAAGAAAAGGACCTTGATTTCAGCAGGTAGGTACTTCCATTTCCCAAACTGCAAAAGTGATCAGAACGAAAAGGGTTTAGGACCTTTCCTGTTTATTAAACTTAAAACTCAAAGGATATATTTATTTTTAATGTACTTTTTCAAGTAATATGGACAGGTACACTGGCTGTGTTTAACAATGGACTTAGGTATTTGGCTTCACTTTTTATGTCTCTTCTTTAATTTCTCTCACTGTATAAAACAGTATCATCAGCCAGACAAAGAATAGAGTTGAGCTCAGAAATTTGCTTGAGGTGCATTTTGYAGCACAGTAGTAAGTGTAATTTGTCGTGTGGACTGACTCAGAGAGTTCATACTTCATGTAACTGGAAGGGAAAATAAAGATGAAGAAAAAGGAGTATATGCTGCTGCTACTCAAACAGTGTGATGAGCTGTCATAGTTTCATGTAAGATAAAAGCATATAAATGGATATTAGGACATGCTATTGATGAATGTTTAATGGCAGAACCAAGGCTGTAAGATCTAACACTTTTTGTCCTCTAATAACAATTCTGTTTCTCCAGAGGGTTCCTGGTGATAGTATGGTGGGTTGGGTTTTTTGGTGGGAGGAGGTGATTTGCTTCTTAATTTATTTCATCTGGATAAGATAAAAAAGAGCATAAAAAACTGTTTCAACACATAGTGCAGTAAAAGTTAATGGTGATTGGGGAATTTAAGAGATTTTTGCATTCTAAAGAATTTAGATCTCACTAAAATTTGCTCTCAGGCATGAGACTTGCAATGTGTAAACAAACTTGCAGGCTCTGCCCACTGAGGGTTGCAGATGCTCAGTGTTTGTCAGGATCAAGTATTAGGTTGGCTTTAGTTTTCCACTACTTTGAACTTCCATTCTCGTGCTTTGGCTATTTTCTGGCCTTTCAAGTTTTCTCTCTATTTTGGATACTTGTTTTCTGTTTAAAAACTTTCCTATTGATTCTCCTTCAGTTCTATTTGAAAACTCAGTAGGCCTAAGAGTTATTTCTTTGAGTCTTTTGACCAACTAAACTGAATTTTCACCCCCACTTATCTTTAGTAAGCTATTCTTTGATATTCTTTTGCTCTGGCTCCAGAGATTGCTTCCCTGTTTTTCATTCATTTCATGCTGGTGAAGAAGTCCCTTTCTGAGTGCACATTGCCTTAAGCTGTTGTGAAATGGATAGAGCCAGCAAAATAGTCTCCATTTGTTGAAAATCATATCCTGTGATCCATCCATTTTTTTTTTCCTTTTTCTTTTTTCAAATCCCAGGCAGAATAAAGGTATACTTTCTTTTTTTTTCAGAGGAAGGGCAGACAAAAAATACACTTTATTTTTCTTAGAATATATTTTTAAAGGCAATAAAAGCTCTGCTAGTCTGTCTTTTGTTGCTGTTGAGGATATTGCTAAATATGAAACTGGCCATTAGTGTTTGTACTGTAGCTTTCTTTTGACAGTACTAGCTGAATGTACCAGTCTAGCTTTTAGAATCAAATTTAAATTGTTGTCACCCATTTAAAAGACTTGATTTTTCATCAGATCTCTAAGGCAGCAAAAAAAATACTGGATAAGGAAGTAGTATAGAATGCTACAGGAGAATATTTATAGACCTCAGCATCAGAAGAATGGTATTGCTGTGCAAATAAATAATACCAGTTATAACTTTTCAAACTGGGTATGATGAATTTAATTCATTGGTATATTACATCTATTTTTAGTGTAAATTTCATCAGTGTAAACCCACGTAAGTTATGCCAGCTGTGAATTACCAAATTGATGTAAAAATCACAGCATTCTGACTTTGAATGACTGATTTCAAAGTAATTTTATTATTGTTGTATTCTCACTGGCTAACTAGTGACAAAACACAAATTATAAGCAATAAGTTAATTTCTATTTACACATCTGTTCTACCTTCACCAGTTCTGTTGAATAAATAACATTATTTCTGACATACTCCATATAAACAATTAGTCTCACTGTTTTCTTGTAATTCTGTTTATCCGCTTTTAGCATATGTATTCATAATGCCTTTCTTGCTAAAGCTTGTTTATAATATGCAGAGGACATTGTGGATTAAAGTCTCAGCATCACTTTGTACTATATTGTGTGTGCTGAATAAAGCAAATTCTTACAGAATGTAATGTAAGAAAATAAACAAAGGATATTTATCACTTAGCCCTTCAATATTCAAAGAAACACTGAAAAATGTACAATGTACAAGAAAAAAACCCTGAAAAATATTTTTTTCTTATTCTTGGCCTTAAACTCTCTTACTACTCAAAAGACAACACAGACAACATAACATTAATTATTTCTTTTACAAAATTATGTAAGCAACCAATGAACTTCTGGGATCCTTCCCTGAAGTTCCTGAATATTGTAGGCAGAAACAATTTGGAAGCTGTTGTACCCATCCATTTCCTCCGTGCTGGATTGGCATGCAAACAACAAACATGAAAACACCTATAAATACAATGTTGTCTCACAGAGAGACATGCCAGTTGTTCCAGCTCCTCCCTCCTCTATCTGTTGACAACTGATCAAAAAAAGAAGACAGCTGAAGTAATTGTTGAAGAACCTAATTAATTGTGTAAAAATAGATAAGCAAGTACTGAGATGTCTACATAAGAATAAGTAAGAAATAATCAGAAAAATCTAAGTTAGGTGGAAGCCAGAGCTGGAAGACAATGTGATGAGAGGTGGACAGATGCATGGGAGAGGTAGTACTGACAGGGATTTGGGCGTGAAGACAAAAAGCAAATACGCAAGCAAACAGGAAAGCTGATAAAGCGGAATGGATTCATAATTGTATGGATGGAAAGTTAACTTAGAACCTCTGTGGTGAATCCGCAGAGGAAGGATGTGGGTACAAAATCACTAGGAATCATATTTGATAAAAGAGTAGGAGAAAGAAAAGATGTCACGAATTTTGCAGGAAAAAAGTAGCTTTTGACTCAGAGCTTGATGTTGGATATAGAAACTGGTGGTGACACCAACTAAGTGCAGTGAGCAAAAGTGTGCTCAAACAGGACAAATTTTAATAAAGCAACATCAACAGGCCTTGTGTGGAATACTGAGAAGCAAGTTAGATTCTCTGCAGACTTATAGGTTCTCATATATTTTGTCAAACTACAAGAGTGATTTACAGAGGAAATATACTCACTGTTTCCTATATCAGATGTTTAATGAGCTTTCTAAGAAAGCAAGACTGTTTAACCAAGTTTCTAAATCTAATTGCTAGCTTGATGCAATATTTCCTCTGGTGATTTGAAATATGAATTTTTTCTCATAACAAAGGTTGTTTGTTTGTTTTTCTTTTTTACATTAATAATTATTTAATTTTATCTTCCATTTGAAAATTGTAAATGCATTAAAAACTAAAAGCAAAAATAGAACTTCTAGAAGAGTGTATAATAATAATAGTGATTGATAGTGATGTTGATAACGTTTGTGGGACTGTAGGTTCAGCCCATTCATTTACAATTTAAAAAACGTTTTCCCAGAATGAGTATAAGATGACAGATTTTCTCACTTAAGTGTCACTTTTGTGGGTGAAAAAATTACTTTTTAATTTCATGGTTACAATACAAATGGAAAGTGAGGCTGAAATACACTTTTCTTTTACAGGGACTTGTCTTTCTTCGTTTGGTTGGTTGGTTGGTTTTTGTTGGTATCCTTTTTCCCAGCAAGAGAATTTCATATACCTATAAATTTAGTGTTGGAAAATTTAAAGGTAACACTGGGAATTTCATAATAGTGAAAATAAAATGGAATGAGCATATCCCAGATCTGAGCAGTCTGGGCTAACTTCTGCACCTGTCAAGCACACAATAAAGTCAGCAAAAGCCTCAAAAAAAGATGCATTTTCATTTAGGCACAGGAACCTTCTAAGGCCATAAAGGAATAGGAACAAATAGAAAGGACAACAAGTAAAATCCAATATTTTTCATTTTAAAGTTCACTGCAGTTCATTTTACAGACAACTGGGAGACAAGCAGGCATAGGAATATTATACTGCAGAAAAATGTTGCCTGCTCTGAAGCAACAAAAACCAAGTTTTAGATGGACTTCTTTACTGGTATTTTCAGACATATGTATAAGGATAACATGTATCTTTCATACCTTATGAATGCTGCACTTATCATAAACTTTGCAGTGTGTGCAATACTAAGAAGATGCACAAGTTCTTACAGAAATGTGCATAACCTGCACGTGTTTATCAAAATATCTGTATGTTCATGTACAGCCTGGGAGCCTTAAAAGAATCATTTTCCTTTTGGACTTCTCAAGCGGATATATACTGGTCTTCAAAATATCTGAAACAGGCAATTTTGACTACTCATATTTAGCTGAGACTTCAAAATCACTACAGTCTCTGCTGTCTCACCCCTTTCTGGCTATGATTTTAGTTTTGAAGTATGGCCACAAGAAATGAGAAAATCATAGTTTTGAAAGTTTTGACTGAGGTCGAATCAATGATGTGATAAGGGGTCACTCAGGCATAGTATTGCCATTTAAAACAAAATCAATTAGCTCAATGTTAGTCATGCAATTTGTCTTAAAATGTTTCACCAACGCTCATCCTGAAGAAGGAGCTACCAGATCCATGTAAGACAGAAGGTTCTTGTGGTGTTTCCATTGTGCTGTAAATCAGAGTCTTGAAAGTCAAATCATAACTAAATAGGCACAAATTCACCTGAACTGGCCCATCATTATTTAAACTATTCAATCAGAAATTTGATACCAACGGAAAGAATTTCAGCTAGTAAATTATTAATTAAGAAGTTGTTGCATAGTAATTCAGGCACACCACAGGTAGAGAACACAATTGCAAGTCCTTAAACTGATTGTTATCTGATCAACTTTTGTGTTTTGAAAAAAACGGTATTCAGAAATTCTTTTGAGTTTTTTGGAAACTTGAGTTCATCTAAGATGATAGAGATAACTGAAATATCTGAACTGAACCAAMTTGTTCGGTTCAGATATGTTTTCCAGCTATGTTTCCAAATATTTTTTCCAAATTAGATAAAGTTATTTAAATATTTGGTCATCAGAGATTTTAATTTACTCTTGGCACCATTTCCAGTTCCATTTTTTTGGGGTAGTCTATGACTCTCTTACAGCATTCTGTTTTCCTTTGATAGTCAAAGAGATGCTTTCTGTAGAGATCATTTAATTAATGTGCAGGTGTTTTGCTTTGTAATGCCTTGGAGCTCAGCAGGGCAGATATCAGCATGCAGCTTCTAACTAAATATTTCACAAATTTGTGTATCCAAAGAATTATTCTGTACTGATATCTGACTTCTAAAGTTAATTCATCCATGATCTTAAAAACACACTGAGGATATCTGCAGATGAGGGATATTAGGTTAGCATGGTATTCTTCAGTTAGCATTAAACTGTGAGGCTTCAGCACTGCAGCTCCGTATGTTAGGAATCAAGGGAACTTCTTCTACATAAATATGTGCAATAAGTGCATTAAAGAATTTGACAAAATATTCTGTGATTTATAATCTTATGTTGATAGGAGGAGGGATGAGCCAATTTTCCGATTAATTTTTCTCAGGTTGTTTCAAAGCCCTGTAGCARTGCAAATCTGTGCAGTGCTTCATAATACATTAAGAACATGACATTTTTAATCTTCACTTTAGGGAGTCATCAAAATTTAGGACTTAGTTAATGTGACAGGATTTGTATTGCCATTATGAAAGTATTCAAGACCAAATGTAATTATGCTTCTTCACGATATTTACCAAGGCACATACACACAAATTACTCTCAGTTCCTTTAGCAAAACAAATTGTGTTTTTCTGCCAGCTGGGACTGTTTTCCATAAGAAGCTGTTGTTCATGTAAGAAAGTATAAGTAAACTAAAAACATTCTAAATCATCATTTTGCTTTTTCAAAACTGTTAATTTGTGAGAGAGTTATAGTAATATTAAAAGTAGAAATAAAACAACCTACTAGAGGTGGTTCAAAGTGAATTGAACTTCAATTAGCACAGGAAATTACTGTTCTATCAGTCAACTCTCTAAAATAGGGCAAAGCAATTAAATAATATAAAAATAATAATGGAATCCTGTAATCATACACTGCCAGGTTGGAAAGGACCTCAAGGATGGAGCACTGGCAATAGGTTGTGCAAATAAGGAATGAAGAAACAAAAACCAAAGAAAAATGTATCTCCAGTTCACAATGCAGACTTTTATTCGATTTCACAATAATAATTTAAAATATTTATTTTCTGCACCACTTTCTGCAGGAGCAAAGTCTTAATTTCATATACAGTCAACTTTTTAGTTGTAAGAGTGAATTAAGCCCTTCTAACTTGTTCCAAAAAAGAGCATAATGGGAGAGAGGTTTGGAATTTGCTTCTTGAGTTCTATACTTAGGCACAAATATGATAACTGGTTTCCAAAATCTAATCAAAGGGCTCAGATGGAATTTATCAGATCCTCCTCTAGTCAAAATCATATAAACTGGGGAAGATGAAATGTATCAAGAGAGTGTGCTGGCACTGGAATAGATTACATTTTAACAGTATATTTTAATCTCCCTTCTCATGTGATTAAATATTGGCTGAATTATTCAGTTTATACAAAATAAGAGACAATGAAGTGGGTACCTCATGTACTTGCAACCAAACTTTGTTTGGTAGCACGTAGAGAATTTCAAACTATTTTACTGTGTCTCTGAAGTCTGTTCACCATGTTGCACCATGCTTTCTTTGTAAAACTACTCTGTCACTGAAGAGAAAGAATAATCATAACCAATAGATTTTAGAAACATTTATAAAATAAAGGTGTCTTAAGATTGGAATGCTACATTATTCTGGAGCTAAAATCAAAACAGCTTTCCCCAAAATTCTTAAGAGATTGCATCTGATACCCTAAGAAAATAAACTCGGAATAGCGAGCTGTTAAAAACATGTAAATAATTTGGAAGCCTTTACTTGTGGACTAAAGATCAACAAAGGAAAGATTTTTTCCCCATCTCTCATTCTTTTGGCTCTCATCAGGAAAGAGGCTTTCACAGCATTGTCAGTTAAACTGATCTATTTTCACCCTAAAATTTCTTTAGATCTCCTCCTTGGTACCTAGAATTAGAGTGCTGTGATTTTGGTTGCTCTGTAATCTGAGTTCCAAGTGTGTTCCTGACTATTATTAAAAAGTTATCTCAAAAGACAGTCTAATAGTTTAATGTTTCAGTCTTTATTCATAGATCTACAATGAATATAATTTGTATTTGCACATACTTATTTGTACAATAATGTATTTGTTACAGATTTTTTCTTCTTGAGGCAAATAATTTTGTATTTGTTTCCTGATGTGTAGTAGTGATGGTTCACTGCAGTCTACTTTGATATGACAAAATATCTACTTGGTTTCACATCTGAAGTAATCTTTTTCGGAGAAAAGAGGTGAATGGCTATTCTGATCATTTTAATTGGATCAAAAACTTACTTTAAATACTTGCTGTAAGTGTAAAGCTCGAATTTTACTTTTTGTCTCTATTATGATAACAATGAACTTTGTAAATTTCCATATTTTAATAGCCAGTGTTTCATGAATAAATGAGACACATTTGAATATAAATGACAGTTTTCATAGGAATTTTTCATTACAGCAGCCAGATGACTAAAAATAATTTTTTACACTAGCAAAAGAGGCAAGAAACAAATAGCAAATTTTGATGTTGATGATGGATGAATAAGTGACAACTGATGTTTCATTCAGTAGACTGAGTTRTCATTGTAAACATAGTTATTTATCGTTGAAATATTTATTTATTCATGAAAGATCCATTATTAAAAGGATAACCATTTATGAGTTTGGACTGATTTTAGAAAACAATTTCAAATGAAATAAAATGGAAATAAGGAAATGGGATTTTTGGTTTTATATGGAGTAGTCAACAGCTGTTTCCCTGATTAGCACTGTGGTTTTGGAGTGTAGTTTATTCTCCGTTGTTTGCAGTGAAATATTGTGTGATTTTATTCTGTGTTCTAGCCTGACTATGATTACAATTTAATGTATCCACTTTCAATCTTAATATTTATATTTTCAGATAATGGCAGGACAGAATAAGACATAAACCCATCAGAGGACAGAATTCAAACTGAAAGTTGTCTYGGCAAATTGAAGGTCATTGTGAGGAAAAATGGGATTACAGTTATATTTCTTCATTTCAGTAGAAATAATAAATGAATGGAGTGACAGACTAAGTTCTGATAAAAACAAGGACATTACAGTAGACACACATAAATTATTCCACACTCTCCCCAAATAGGCCAAATTCCTGCTGGGACATATAAATAAGTTTGTCATACAGGAAAAATGAAAAAACCAAAACCACCATGAAACGCTCAACAAAAAGCAAAACCCCAAGCCCCAATCTTTTAGCAATTTTAGTTGTCCAAAGATATACCCAAAATAGAGTTTTCAAGAAATGGTGTAATTTAGTGTAAAAATGAGTAGATTTAAAGATTATTAATAACAATRTAAGAGTTTTGTGAGGTAATAGATACAAAAATCTCTGAAGTAAAAATAAAAATTATTTTAAGTCTAGAAAAAAATAATTTTCTTTTATAAGATGAAAAAACCTATCTTATTTTATTACACCAGAAGCAATTTATATTAAAACCCACTTAAAATATATGTTCTAATCACATAAGGTTACATTTGAAACTTCTACAGGTATTTGAGCAACTGCAAGGGCTCTACAGGGAATTTTTTATTTTATGCCACTAAACAAAATAAATTCTTGCTTCTATTCACATGCCTTTTGTTTGAATAGCTGTCTTTCTCTAGTAAATTATGAAAAATTGCTTACACTGAGTATGTGTTCCTACTATTTGATTTCATATCAATGACAGGTGGCTCGAATGAAGTTACCACTTGATTTAATGGTCTCTTCTGACATTCATTCCTATCTGTTGCTCTTCCTGAAGACATGTTAATGTATTGTTTTACTCTTTGRTGATAGTAGTGTTTTGGTGCTCTAATCATGAACTATTGCATTACATGTAACATAAACCCRGAGCAAACAGCATCTCCTGTACCAAGGGCTCACAGCCTATAAATGTAATTGTGAGATTTTCACATGTTATTCCCTCCTCTTTTTTTATTGTTTTTCCTTCTGTCTTTTCTTTCTCACTTAGGTTTCCCAAATGTATTCTTGGGGAGTGGAGTGGAAGAACAGAAGATTACTTCTGTTTCTCTTTATTCAGTTTGAACATAAAGTTTTTCTCTTGGCTGATTTATAGAAAGGGAATAAACCAGTCATRAATACTATGACAACAGACCTTGACAGTGTTTAAACATGTGCAGTAAGAGCCAATAGAAGCGTTTTATTATTCCAAAGGCTAAATTTATAGGAAATCTAAGTTAACCCTCAATGCAGTAGCTCGGCAGTTTTGGCTTCTGGTGCAGTAAAGTTTTTGGGTTTCAAATCCGAATTGCTCAACATGTTGGGTTTTTTATTACCTAATACCTCTATTACCACCCATGGAACAACTCTAAAACGATCACATGCAACATGGTAAACCTCTCAAATGTCAGGGAATTCATTATAGCTTTTCAACACCCAATTTTTCCTGAAATGTTTTCAGTGAGTGGATTTTTCTTTAGGAGAAACAGAAGCTGGTCACCATCAGGCATATAATTGCTCTTATTATCTGCACAAGTGGTTTCACCAGACAGGGTTTGTGCTTCCAAGCTCTGTAGCTGTTGGGGCAAAAGCTACTGAGATGCTCAGAAAAGGTGTGTTTCTTTTTTTTTATTTTTTTTTGCTTAATCAAATCTCATCAGATTTCCTATATTTATTATGGCGAGGTCGCAAAAGTTTATTCAGTCTGTTAAGGTGAAGTGCAATGTTTGACTGAAGTCAGGAGACAGGATTTAGTATCATCATCTATTTAAGCAATGACTGTGTATGATGCCAAATATGCAAGCAGATAAACAAACAATTTATCAAGATATAAGGTTTCCAGCAAAAAATCTACAGCAGCCTTGAGAAATATAGCTAAGCTGTTCCAGCTGATTTGAAAAACACGTAACTCTCATTTCAGCAGATAGTAAATATGCTCCCCTAAAATGGTTGCAGTTTTAGCTCAGTGCAGTAATTTATTTTTATTTATTCATTTTCCTTATGCACACAAATTGACCTAAGTTGTTGGTTTTTTTTTTAAATTGACAGGAAAAGAGTCAATGTCTGAAATTAATTCCAATTAGATGTCGGTATTTTAAAGTTTTTCTGGGGTGAGCTTAAAAGTACTGTTGTGATCACTGTTTGTAAGTACACTTTTTTAACTTTTGAATGATGTGTTATGATTCCAAGGGCACAAAAAATTTAATTTTTTAATTTTTCAGAAGTGTCCACTCCATATTKACTGTTATTTGGATCAAAGTGAGATATAATCTAAAAAATAACACAGGAGATGGAGAATAACAGGATGCAATGTTTATTTCCCTTCAGGAACATTTTTAAAAACTGGTGGCGATTAAAAAAAAAAAAAAATTGAAGTCTATGACATTAACAACAAGAAAAGTTTTAGTGTATCATCTAAACCAAAAGAGTCTACTTTAGAAAATACAAATAAATAYTGGTAAAAACGGAGGATTAATCTGAATTCACTTTGTATAAGAGGCTAACGGAAGAGCACAGGAAGTTTTTTAATTGAAATGCAATGAAAACAAAACAAGAGGATAAAATTCCCCAAGTTCTTCTCTTTGTAAAATCCAGAAGCAGAAAAAAAAAGATGTTCTTCATTCACAGTAATGTAAAACTCAAGAAAAAAGCATGTTTTCCAAACTATGGGAAATGTAAGATCATGTTGAAAATAACAATTTAAAGTAAAGTAAGGGTTTTCTCCATAACTCTAATGCTTAGAAATCACAGGAGAAAACAACTACCATAAAAAACTTTCCACTCCAAAAAACAGTCTGTTTTTGTTTTCATCTATAGTGTCTGTGTCAATGCTGTTATTCAAATTTATACTTCAATTTTCAACCATCTTCCTGCAAAAATAGGAATTATTGCTCTCTGGATGAATCTCAGTAATTACTTTTATATATATTAATTTGATTCCAACTCTTTGGAAAGAATTCTTTCCCATTTTTCAAAGTTGTTTTCTGCTGAGAATTTTTAGGAACACTAAAGTACCATTCAAAACTAAACCATTATGTACATCTGGAAATCCTGCCCAGGTATGCTGATTGATGGGGTTTTAATATGACTTTTCTTAGCGAGGACAAGACCGTGTTTGATAATTGGTGACTGCAAAGAATGTGGGGCTCATTCTGGTTGTAAAGGCTTTCCTGAGGGGAGCTTTAAAGAGATGAAATGAGCCTTTGAAAATTGAGTAAATGGATAAATCTTTGATGTTTGCCTACRGGGATCCTTCTAATTTCTGAGCCAAGTGAGCATCCATTTCTGAAGCCAGCCCTGCCTGAATAGGATGGGCCAGAACGAACAGGTGGGAAAAAAAGTTCAATACTACTGAGGGGTGCTTGAGGAGGTTGGGCCAAGAGGAGAAATAACTGTGATGATCTTCAGAAAGACAGCACATGATGTGACATAGATAGTGCCTGAATTGCCAATTCTGTCACAATTAATCTCAATACTTGATAAAACCACCTTCCCTGGCCCATCATTCCATTTCTCCACTACAAGGTTGGTAAGAACTTTGTTTCTATTTCCGTGCCCTCATCTTCTACCTGTAGGCACGATGCAGCATGTGGAGATCTGTAGGAAAGAAACCACAAAAGTTTTTAGTTTCTCTTTCATCTCTGATTAGCTTTGCAAAGTCAGTTCAATTCAATCCCTAGAGCTCACCCTGTCACCATTGCCTTTTACTTTCCACACACACTTGTCTTCATTAGGAAAGATGAAGGGACTGAGAAACTTGAGAACAAATAATTATAATAATCCTTATCATCTAATCTTGAACATTCTAGTATTCAATGAATATAATTTTTTCCTTTTTTATTCCTTATGAAATATGTCTCTTTCTTCTTACAGCCTTACATCAGCCATTAATGATAACTTAAGAATTCTTTTTCCTCTTCCTCCTCTGGAGTTTTTTCTTGTTCTTAATACCTCAATCGTAAAAGGGTGTTGTACTAATATACACCATATATAATCCAAATTTTATGGTCTAGCTCATTGATAGCAAAAGGTATACTTCAAAGAAGTTTATTCCCTCTGGAGTAAAATCAAATTTTATATTAAGAGCTTTCAGCACTCATTTTCAAATAATAAATCTCACACCAGCTGTTGAATATTTTTTAGAGTAAAACACACAGAATGAAATCTTTAATTCACCTATCAATAGTGCATAGAGATGCAGTTTCTAGGTACAAAGAAGTTTTGTTTTTCACAAAAAATAAAAAGAAACAGTAAATAGATGCTTAGAAATATGTCTGCAATTTTCTTGGATGCGTCTTCACTTTTAACCTGCCACACACTTTCACTTTCCTCRCTCTACTTTCTATGTTCCCCGTTATCTTGTTGGATTAATTTAGATACATCATAAGGTATATCTGCATTAAAGAATTGCATTGAGGCATTAATTCAGCCCAGCTTCCAAATAATTTGATTGTTCCGGGTTCAAAATCTTGAACCCTATCTGTTTCCCAGATCTGTCACCCTGTTGATTGCAGAGATCACCTCTTTGTTGAGCTTGGGCTACACAGTGAAAAATCAACTGAGGAACAGATGTGCATTTATGTGCGCAATCAGCAGTGTGTTGAAAATCATGGAATCATGGAATCATGGAATCATAGGACTACTGGTGCTGGAAAGGACATTAAAGATCATCTTTTTTCAATCCCYCTGCCCTCGGCAGGGACACCTTCCACTAGACCAGGTTGCTCAGAGCTCCATCCAACCTGGCCTTGAACACTGCCAGGGATGAGGCATCCACAGCTTCTCTGGGCAACCTGTGCCAGGGCCTCACCACCCTCAGATATCAGAATTTTTTCTGACGTCTAATCTAACCTTACTCTCTGTCAGTTTGAAGCCATTCCCCCTTGTCCTGTCACTCCAAGCCCTTGTAAATGGTCTCTCTCCATCTTTCCTGTAGGCTGCCTTCAGGTACYGGAAGGCCACAATTAGGTCGTCCTGAAGCCTTCTCTTTTCCAAGCTGAACAATCGCAATTCTCTCAGCCTTTCCTCATAGCAGAGGTGYTCCATCCCTCTAATCACTTTGGTGGCCTCCTCTGGACACTCCAACAGCTCCATGTCCTTCCTGTGCTGTGCCCCCAGGGCTGGATGCAGCACTGCAGGTGGGGTCTCAGCAKAGCGGGGCAGAGGGGCAGAATCCCCTCCCTACCCTGCTGCCCACAGGGCTTTGGATGTCTGCAAGTGATTTTGAATCAGTGTCTGGCATGAGCTGACAGACAGGACAGTTGTGGCTGTTCTATGGGGTCCTTCTTTCCTGCTGCTCTCCAGAGCCATCAGAATATCCTGCTTTGTATTAATAATGGATGGTAGAGAAAACCAAGGGCCCTCAAGGGATATTTGCTATTTGTGCAGGAGGAATGCAAGCTTCAAACTGGTGCATACTATAAAATGCAAACCTGGTCTCCCAACCTGTCTGTTTTGCAGCATCACTATAGGAGAACCTCTCCAGACCCAACAGAAACATGGAGCTCTGATGTTCCTGAAAGAGGAATTTCTCTTAAGAGGTAGCTACCATGAAGAAAATTAACTCTATCCTAGCCAAAATCAGCCCAGGTGAGAATGTTCTTAATTRCAGACTACAACATTTTGGTTGAGACAGAGGGAGAAAGGGATGGTCCAAAAATGTTTACACTGAGTAGCGATTATGAACATTCAGTCTCTCTTGATAACCCTTTCCATAAATTATAACAACAGGGATCCTTTGAGAGGGTGAAGAGTTTGGATCTTGCCCTGCTAAACTTTAAGAGTAATTACATTTAAGGAATCTTAGAATGGTTTGGGTTAGAATGAAATAAAAGAAAATACAGTTCCAACCTCCCTGGGCAGGGACACTTTCTCCTAGACCGGGTTCCTCAGAGCCCTGTGCAACCTTGCCTTGGTTCTGTACCTTRGTTCTGAATTTGGTGAGTTCTGTACTTCTACTAGAGATAGAAATATTACCTCAGATCAGTATTATTTTAAAAAAATTCACGCTGATGCCCACCAAAGGGACAGTGTTGTAGAATTAACATAAGAAATTGTACTATAGGATCAGACTTATTCACAGTAAAACCCAAAGTAAATGTTCTGGGGAGAGAAAGCTCCGGAAGGGTCTTCCATAAGTCCCTCCCTAACTTCCTGGTGGAACTGAGATGTGGTCAAAGGAAGGCAACTCTGAAAGCAGAATAAAGCTGGTAGCCATTTTATTTAGAAATACTGCTTAAAGAAGTTTTTSTCCCTATTTTCTAGTTTGCAACAGAAATAGGTCTCTTACTGGGGAGAAGCCACATCACTGGTGGCCARTCTGGGTATCAAAGAAGTGCCTGTCTGTGACATCTCTTGTTGACCCCAGGGTAGTTTATAGAGGACAGACATYACAGCTCAGGTGATCTTTGTGGGAAAAGAAGACAAATGCTACTACCATTGGCACAGACATATGAAGTCTTGGGGACATGGTTTATTGGTGGACATGGAGCTGCTGCATTAGCAGTTGGACTCCATGATCTTAAAGGTCTTCTCCAACCTTAAGGATTCAATGATTCTRATACATTTTTTCTATGATCAAAATGTGGTTATTTAATTGCAAGACCAACGGAAGTATTATTTTAAATTTTCCTGATTTGGTTCCTCAATACACTTCAGCCATTTTGTGCTTCTTTTCTTAGAGATTCAACTGATTTTTATACTATGTTTAGTAATTTTCTTGTGAATTAAAAAATATTGAACCTTCCCTCAAGGAAGTTTTCTAACAAAACACGATAGAGGCACATGTTGCCCATGGATGTACATAAAACATGAAAAAAATAGAAAACTAAAACTGAATTAAATTGAAAAATCACRCAGTAGAAAATAAAAGTCAGAACTTTTGCATCTTTTCCTGATCTTCCATGCTTTTCTTCTGAAACGGTGACAAATATTGTGTGAGGTTCCCCTTATATTTTAAAGGTCCCTTCAATATTTTCTCATGTGAAAACAGAAAATAGAAAACAGTATSAATAAAACATGAAACATCAAAGTCTGCATCAAGACAGGCATTAAAAAATTAAATTCAGTCACRGATTTGAAGCTTAAGATTGTTATCCAAGAAGTTTGTGATCTGCTGTCTTGTYATTTAGTTCTCTATTTTTGCTCTTACCAGGTTCTGCTGCTTTTACTTTGTGTTGTTGTTTTGCCTCATGAACCAGGATCTGCTCTTCCCCATTCCAATGGCCTTTCCTCCCCGGTGATATATTAGCAATGTCTCCTGCAAGCTGTTCCATTACTGCTTCCCTGCTCTGGCACTTGCCCAGTTCACAGGTGCCCCAGCACACACTGCCCTCATAACACATCATAAAATAAGGGATTAGGAAACAAGCAGGCAAGTTCTATCTTCTCATTTGCTTTATTTTAATGTGGCAGAGATACTTTACACCAGCAGAGATTTACTTCTTATCGTATACTAAAAAGACTTAAAGAGAGTTCAACTAAAAAGTCATTAAATATAGATTCTAAAAAAAAAAAGTCAACTTGAAACACTTCGTGTTTCTGTTTATAAACTCTTTGAGAATTTATTGAGCAAATCAAGATTCAAAACTAGACATCAGGTATTGAAAAATAGTAATTGAAGTAGAAGYGGCTCAAATAAAGGGGATTCATTGAAATTCCACTCAGTACTCATTGCATGATCAAAAATGTGATCCACAAGTCAAGTTAAAATAAGAAATGCCATAGACTAGAGAAAATGTTATGAAAATAAGTTTCAAAATCTTTAGCCCATATATTTTTAAAAAATAAATAGATAGACTATACAGATAAAAGTACCTTATCTGCCATCAAATAAATAGGAAAAAGTTTCTCTTTGAGTCTTTTATTATATGCTGATGAATGTATACTTATGATGGAGTAATCTGAACAATCTTTTTATTAGTTATCTGAATCATGTGTTCTGGTTTTCAAGACCATTGATAATGGACTTGCTTTTCTTACTTTCATCTAATTCCACCATCTCTTTTTTTTTTTTTTTTTTTTTAAGAGAGGACTGCACAGTCTTAACAGAAACCTAAAAGAATAATTTTTGTCAGTCAATGGAATAAACCCAGGTACATATAAGAAGATGCAGCTATGCTGATTCATTTATTCTGTCAGTTCTATACAGGAACTGAAAGATGAGAGATTGTTAATTTAATTTAATCCTACCTTTGATTTCTAGATAAGTAATTTTAGATTTCAGATACCTCATGCTCTAGAATGTATATACTCTTGTTGATCACTTAATTGCTGATATTTTAATTTTCACTTTTGGCTCCTATTAAAAAATCGATTTCCAAGGAAAACATCCTGACATTATAGTTACATAGATTTTTCAATACATTTTMAAGTTAATTTCTTTCATAAAATCTCAAAGAAAATCTTGGAGGTGCTGAAATTTCATCAGATTTGGGAAAAAAACCCAAACCAACAAACCAAAACAAAATTAAACAAACCTAGTAAAGTAAGTTATTTCTTTATAGGATGATTTCACATTCATTCTGAAGAAATTGAAAGAGGTTCTTAATTCCTTGTTACCACATCCAGAAATGCAAGGATCTTTTAAGTTACAAGTAAAAACTAATTTCTGCAAGGCATGATAAGAATACTATTTAAATTATATTTCTGTTTTATCTTCTGTCTCAGGCGAAACTAATAATCTGAATATAACCCAGTGATTGGTTGTATATTTATTGGCAGCATTCCCTTGCTTCTTCCAAAGCATGGACTTTAAAGCAATCTTTGCATTTGTTTTTGTAAATTTCTTAGTCTTATACAGTATAAAAAGGACAATGTGATCTTATCATAAGCAGTCAAAATAAATGGTACAAATCAGGTACAACCTGCACCAGGTGACCCGTAGACCTTTATGAAGAGCTATATCCATTTAGTCTTTCTCATTTTAACTTAATGGRTGACTCTATTTTCAATAGTATATGACTTTTGTAGTATTTGTAGTGCTCTCATCACTTTGCTTCTCAGTGTTCATCACCAATTACACATACAACAGAATAAAAGTCTGTTTCTCATTCCAGAAATYCAAACCTAATTTAAACCACACATTTTGAACAAGTTTTTTGAATATTCTTGGCTATTACCTCATTTTTATCCAGGTCTGTACTTTCTCATTTCCATCCTTATCCCAAACCAGAAGCGACAGGAGAATGTAGGAAAAGTTTTGTCCTGTCACATCATATTTGATCAGGAGGAAGATATGGCACACATAGTACGTTCTCATTCTCTAGAAATCCTGCAATGGAGAAATAGCTGCTGATTCTGAGTGTGGCACACTCGGGCCTTTTGTGAAACCTGCAGAAACAGACAGAAACAGGCCTGACAATCTCACATGATTATAAAGTAATTCCTCTGTGAACAGGGTACTTAGGGATGGACAGGTAGGTAAATACCTTGGAAAGGGAAGAAAATSTGCTCAGAGTTCTTAACTATTGGGCTCCTCTCTCTATCATTTAAGGGCACATTAACTTTCTCTTTAAATAGAGCTTTTCCCTTTGGRTATCTTCCATTCTGAAAAAGGAGAAAAATCACATTTGTTTATTTGTGAGCAGGCATGTTATAAATTACAACTATTTAATGAAGCCAGTGTCCTTCCAGCAGGAAAAGTCCATACAAAAGTATTGAAGAGACCTTTTACATAATATTTTTCTGATTGCTTTAAAAAGTCTCTGTGATGTATTTTCTCTCTTTCTGCTGTTACACATCTCATTAAATCCAATCTTACTGTTTTCTTCAGAAGTTTTATTCTATTATCTTCAATGCTGTACAATGGACTGGAATGTCATTGCTATATTTATATGATATTTTAGCTAATAAACCTGTTTTTCTGAGACTTGTTCAAGCTTCAATATTCTACTAATGCTTAARGGTCCATATCTGAAATTATTTCTGTAGTGAAGACTGATAAGGAGTGTTTAGAAGTCTAACTGAACAGCCTATTGTTCTTATCAGGAAAAATAAGCCAGTATTTTAGATGAGATAAATGAGTGTAGTTCTACCAAAGTCAGTTAAAGTACATGAATTTTGTAGCTGTGACTGAAGGTAAGAGTCAAGCATCAGAGTATGAAACGAAACACCGGTGTCAATCAAGAGGGTCGCTGAAAGATAATTCTGCTTTGAGGTATAAACAAACTTTAGTGATGCTGTCAGATCTCACCCTTCTTGTTGCTATACGTCATCTGAAAAGAGCAACAAGTATTTAACTCTGAGAGCCTTTATCAAAGATATGGATCTCATGGAAGGGAWAAAAACCAAACTCAAAAAACTCTATTAAAAAAACCAAAAAGAGTTAAAAATGAAATTGTTCCTAGAAGTGAAACACATTTATTTGCATGTGGATATATACACACATATGTACCAGAGAATTCGAAATTGCCRTGATGGGAATGTTTTGAAGACAGACAAAACTGYATTTTAAACCRTAAAATTTTATTAAATTAATTTGTCATCAGCATTTTTCTTGCTAGTTGTTACTCTACATGTTATTAGTCATCATCATGATCCAAACAAAATTGTTTGTCTTTAGCAGTTAAATTTTAAATTAGCTGTGAGGACACACCACCATGATGCCATATGGTTATCACTGATGGCTGGGGTCCTTGGTGGTTCTTCTTTGCCAAGTTTGAGTTTGCTCRAGAACTCCTTGGTGGGAGAAGTCAAAACCTAGGTGGGATTTTCTTCCCTGATGTCAAGGGTTAACCTGGAGGCAAACTCCAGATCCCCATGCTATATTCTTCAGAGGAGAGGAGATAGCAAAAACAGGCTGCAAACTTAAAAAATGATTAAATAATTTATTTCACTAACTCTACAAAGAATAGAAAGAATAAAAAATAATGAAMAATATTAAGGCATAATGTACAAATATCATTCTCCCCCMCATACATTCYGATCCTTCTCRCTGATCACRTAAAGGACATAAGCATGAGATTCTGATCTTATGATTAAGAGTTCTTATTGCCACTTTATGGGATAAAGAGAGTTCTTTCTGTAGTGTAGTGGGATCCATCCCACAGAAGACAGTTCCCTAAGAAGTATCTCCAGCGTGGTTCCAAACCTTCCGGAAACACCACAGCTCACCCTGGTTTTTGCAGTGGTGTATCCTCTCTCCCACAATACACTCTGCAGTTTGTGGGTCACACGAAAAGTCTGTTGGGGTTAAACATTTTAAGAATAAGTCACTCCAGCCTAAAGGCACTCAGGTACAGGCTYCTGCTTTACTCATAATCTCCAAAGGCTGCAAAGGCTGCAAAGGCTGCAAATTTCATCTGCACACAACATAAAAATGTTCTTATTTTAGGCTGCAAGTTTCAAACTCCCCCACGTCTAAATTGTGATTTAAAAAGATATTTAATTTGGTATTATTCCAGATCACACAGCACAGCTCATAGAAAAAGAAGGATCTCGATGCTGGTAGAGATGGCTTCTCTGGCACTTCCTGCCACTCCTTGTCTTCTCTTCCGTTCAGCTGCTGGTCTCCATATTTAGTCTTTCAYGTGACTGCTTTCCTTTCTCTCTAGCTTAGAGAAGAGGTTAATATTTGCAGAAAATGCCTACAAAAGTATTTATAACAGTTTACATGCTCCCATAAGATAATGCAGATGTATGAGGCTTGCTTCCTGGATCCAAGGCTCCTTCCCCTCCGTATGCTCTCTGCACTGGCAGCCATCCAAATTTTGAGTAAGTGTCTTGGCTGCTACTTAAATCTCTGCCTTATCTTAAAAGCAAGGTCACTCTTCAATCTCACCAMTACACCTCCGAAAGGAGTGCTTTTTTTTTCTCTCGGCCTTTTCTCGGCTTTCTCGGCTTCTCTCGACTTGGCCTTGGTCCAGATGGTGATAGACCAGCTCCTCTCGGGTCCGGAACGGCACAGGACCAGTGCAGGGTGAGGCCGGCTGCCCCCGCCAGCCCCCCAGGCCATGGGCCCCTGGCCCGGGGGTTGGGGCAGAGCCTCTCCTGCTCCTGGTCAGCAGGGAGCAAGGGAGCAAGAGAGGAAGTGAGAGCAAGTGCTGTGTCACTTCCTAGATGTTTTTTTATAACATTCCTTTCACAGAGACATCACAGGAACACTAAGTGGCTCATAGAACTGCCCTTTACCTGTTTTTAACCAATCAAATTTGTCTCACACCGGGTCAAACTATGACACCTGAGTTTCCTTGCTGATATCTGATGTTTGACACTATCAAAAGAAGAAATGTCATCTGCTCCCTATGCCTTCTATTCTTTTTTGATGCCTGTCATCCTCTGCTTTAAGCAGCATTTCCTGCCCATTTGTCCTTTGCGCTTATCTTCTTCTCTGTGTTGCAGCTTTTGGTTCCTTGGACACCTCACCTGTGCCACAACACCCATCCTAGTTTGCTCCTTCAGGGGTCACGTTGCTCACATGCTTARGTGACACATTTATGAATTATGTTGTCATCACAGTGGCACAAAATACACAACGTGGTTTCCTCAATTTCCACAGTACTTTTATACTCAGGTTCAGAGCAAGCTGTCCTGATGAGTATATTTATAATTTACTGCTGGTTTGGRTATATATATGCCAGAAAGTGGTACATTACAACATCACACTGAATAATTTTTTTGAATGGTTTTAGGTTTATTTGAAATTACTTTCTGCAGCTTTTTCCAATGCTTACAGTAATATGAAAGCGTGCTTCACTTTTTCTCTCTCTTGCTCTCACCAATAAAAAGTTTTCAAGCACTTGTACACGTCGATGAACTCCCAGTTTCGGAATTCAGAGCACATCCAGTTATAAGGTGCTTTATATTCAGCCAGCGCTATTCAAGAAGTGTATTTTAAATCAGTCGTATCTTATCAAGGCAATTTATATTGCCCTCCTACAAGTGTGGAAATGATTTACAGTAAGTGTCTTTACCTCATAAAATAGCTAAATGAGTTTTCTGCTTCAGAAGTGCTTAAATCATGCTACTTCCTCCATTTATGAAACAATTTATGTTTTCAGACACACAAACATAATGACATCAAAATCTGTTAATTGTGGTATCTCTTTTTACATGCTCTTTATTTATATCCCTGTTTGGTTTAATCTTTTTTATTGTCTTTCAAAACTCTTTCTCACATTATAGCTGTATTTATTATAGGGAGTCCTATCTACATCACTGTTACTGTTAATTACTTGTGAATTGCCTGGTTTGCTATGCCTTTCAAGAGTTTGCTTTCTAATGACTGACCTTTCAGGCAGAAACATTAGTGCAAATTGTAGCATATATTTAACTACTGTTTGCAACAGCAGTTTTAACTTGTTATTTTAAAAAATGACTGGCTTTATACATTCTTTTTTCCTTGAGTAGTAACTAAATGATTGTAGCATTGGTGGGATGCAGCCAAGAACAAAATCTTGTGCGTTTTTTTTCCTGCAAATGTTAATCAAATACATTCTCTACCCCAGAATACCCTAGAAGGATGGAAGAAATAAAGTCAGTTTCTTTTCTTCCTTCATTCTGAAAATGGAAAATTAGAGCAGAACCTCCTAAGTTACTTCCCCAATGTCTTGTGATCCTCCTGAGACCCACTTTGATGTTTTATCCAGACCACCCTTTGGCTTTCAATGCTCTACCTGTAATATAAACTTGTTGAGTTTACCGTAGTAAAACTTGTGGCCTTCTCAAACACAGGAAACTTTTTGCAGCTCTAGAATACAACTCTCAAGGGCAGTGCTGTCTAACTCTCCAGCTCGCTCTTCTGTACACTGATGCTCAGACTGCCTATGTAAAAGCAACAATCACATCAAATATTTTGAGCCATCAGTCTTTATCTATGTCACATATTGAACAATGTTTAGAAACACAATGACTGATAAGATTTCTTAAACTTACCAAATAAACTATATATATGTAGGCAGCACAAGCACTTGCATGAGCTCCATTATCTAGTGGTCAGGAAAAAGCAAAATGCTCCCTGCAAGGCATCTGTATTACATGATCCTAGGGCTTAAAAATATTATTTGATCATGTTTAAATACCGTAATCATAATGCAATTAAGGAGTGTCATAAACGTTGTTGTGGCTTCCAGAGCAAAATTTTCTATTTCTGAATAAAGTCTTGCTTGTCAATACTCTTTCTTGTGTTTTTTAAAGTATGACAAACATGACTACAATTTCAGTTACTATTGGTCTTGTTTTCATCCTTGTTTGGGACATACAAGGTAAGGGGAAAGGTAGCTTTCGCTAACTCATAGTGTATGATACTCCATTGTAAGCAAGTCAAATTATGTCAGTGCCTTTTTATTAACACAATAAATACAAGTTTGATAACAACCAGCAGAGAAAATTGAGCAGCAGTGGATAAAATCACTTCAACCAAGAACAAGTGTGCTGCACAGCAGTCAAAACTACCTGAGAGAGCAATTTGAAGAATGGTTAGAAGCATATTCTTTTGCTGCCCAGTCTAAAAAGTAAAACACATGTTACTAGCTGCCCTTGTAGCATTAATTTTAATAAGCGTGTTCTGGCTTCACAGAAACTACTTTATTTAGCCTTTGAGACTGAAGTGGGATGGACTCAGAAAATCTTTGCCAGAAATGCGAGGGTTTGACAGGTTAAGGAACAGTCCTTCAAAACACTTGGGAGTTGTTCTAGAGAACAGAATGCTACATGAAACATGGTTGGCATCAATGATATGAGGCCAGCTCTTGATCTGTACTGCAAGTAAAAGAAAGAACTCTTGAGACATTCTGCCTGGTAAAAGGAGACAGGATGTTTTTGTAGGGAAATATTAGTGGTTTCCCTTGAATGCTAATTTGCAATATGTACATTTGCACATACCTGAAATAATATGCCATCCTGTTTGGAGATATCTGTTGTTTAGACAGTCCTAAATGAGGGCAAGACTATCTTTTTCTGGCTGATGTTATCATCTTTAGGAGCCTATGGAAAAAAATTTAGGACATGGTAGTAGATATTAAAATGTTACACACTTCCAAAATATGTACACTAATGCAGATCATCAGTGATTTAAAAAATATCTGGAGTCTTCCACAAAATACACTGAAAATRTATTGGGTACCTCTGCAAATGCACATGTGAGCTAAGACATTGCACTTTATAAGGCTGCTGAATGTGTAATGCTCCTCTGGCTTTGTCATTTGTTTCATACAAACCAGACCTRTCTGGGAGTTTTGACGATTAATATTTTGCACCAGTCCTAGATAAAGAACCGTCGAMAGATCCATCGTTCCAAGAGTCGTACAAGGAGATTTCAATTCCTTCAATTCCTTTCATTCTCTCTACAGTTACCTGAAAGGAGGTTGCAGACAGCTGGGGTTCAGTGTCTTCTCCCAGATAAACAGGCAATGGGACAAGAGGAAATGGTCTCAAGTTGCACCAGAAGAGGTGTAGGCTGGATATTAGGAAAACTTTCTTCACTGAAAAGTTGGTCAAGCATTGGAACAGGTTGCCCAGGGAAGTGGTGGAGGATTTTCCTGAAGGTATTTAAAAGATGCGTGGATGTGGTGCTTAGGGACATGGTTTTGTGGTGGATGTGGCGGTGCTGAGTTAATCAYAAAATGATGAAAGTATATAATTATTAAGGTTGGAAAAGACCTCCAAATCATCAAGTCCAACCTTCACCTGAATAGCACCATGCCCACTAAGCCTTACTGTGRAGTGCCATGTCTACTCCTTTTTTGAACACTGACTTAGAGGTCTTCTCCTACCTTAATTCTAGGATTTAATAATTCTATGATTCAGGCAACAAAAAAATCGGGGGGAAAATTTTCAGTGACTGAATGTATACATTTTTTGACCAAATGTATACATTGCTACCACAAGGCAAACCAGCTTCTTGTTATAACATGTCTTCAGTATTCCTAGTGGTCACATATACACATTTTTTTATAATGGGTACATCTATCTCTATGAAATGCCCAACACATCCTCCTTTCATTGTGTGATGACTGCACAGCCAGTTCAATATTTGGATGTACATGTCTGTGCACACGTGTTTGAGTGTTCCTGTCAAACATGTGCTCTCCCCACGGCATGGGGTTGCTCACCASGTTATTTTAGAGCTCTTCTAATTAAACAGGCAGGGCTTGTGTGGGATGTTTCAGGCAGAGATTAGCTAAGTCAATCACCAGAAAAAGCAATTTGATTTATTACTGCTTCTCTCAAAGGTAAGGATGCCTTTTATGCCGAGCACCAGGTAACACAGCACGAGCAGGATGGGTGGTACTTAAGGCTGTCTGCAGCCCACAGGGCAGAGGTTTAGTGTAGTCACCTTGTTATAAAAATATTGTGTTTCTTGTCATTACTCCTGACATGTATAACCAGCTCCAACAAGCCTGTAAGAGTACTGGAGAGGCACAACATCCCTCTTAAGGGCTCTTCATATCTGAAATCCTGGCAGACTTGTGTGTGGATGTTTTCACCGCTGCCACTTCTTCATCTAGAGTGTGAAATTCACTGTTGAAGGCAACAGTGTAGGCAGCTGCTAGAGGAATTCTACAGGCAGAGATTCGAAAAGCACTTCATCGTGGAATTTCTGACTGTAAAAAGCATTCCTTCCCTCAGTCCCCTCAGTATGATAATTGTAGGTAGGCATTGCCACAGTAGTGACACAACTGTGGGGAGGGAGTGTGGTGAGTGGAGAAGAGGGGAAGAGAGACTGTAAACACATTAAATAGCTCTATTATTTATGAGTGAAATGCAATGAAATCTTGACATGGTCTCATTACCTTGTTTTCACTGCAGATACTTTTCCAGAATGTGAATTACATTAAGGACTCACATGTCTGAAAGAAAGATTGGGACTTCACTCTTTGCATTTGTGACAGATGTGAAATGGTTAAGTTGAGAGAAACATCATAGCTAAACTTTTCAAAACGATTTGATGTTTTGTCAATATTGATTCAGGCTTCTCAGTGTCAGTGAAGCAAAAAATAATAAAGTTCTGTTGCTGCAGGGACACGAAAAAAAGATGTTTGATTGATTCTTCCATTATCCAATGACAGTTATTATGGAGCAGGGAATAAAAATGGCAATTATATTCTTACTTTATAGAGGAAAAAGAAAGGAAAAGAAACTGTTCTAAGATTTACAGAGTTGACATACGAGAGTTGAAATATGCCAGAAACAGGAACTGCAATGATTGGTCTCACAGTCCTGTTTCTAGAAGCACAGGCATTTAGCCATAATATTTGTATTCAGCAATTGCAGCTAATATGAAGTGATTTTTAGCTATATTGAAGAAATAAAGGTATCCAAAACCAGTATGCACATTAGCAAATGGTATAGTTGCATGCCCATTAGTGTGCAAAGTAGATTTAAAGAGATAAAAAAGCCTGCAGACACTTTTTAATGTTTCCKTTTTGCTTAGATTAAATTTAATCACAATAAAATGTTTCCCAAACACTCAAACACATTATAAGGCACTTCTTATTTTTATACCTGCAGATAATAGTTGCTCAGAGAGTGCTTTTTCTTCTTCAGCACYTTCCCTTATTTTCACATGCTTAAATTTCAGAGACAGAAAACACATTTGTGCAAAACTTATTTTTCAGTCTTTGAGAAAAAAGCTGCTCTGGGTTTTTTTAAACTCTGATATTACATCTAATAAACATAACTTTCATTTCATAAAATGGCATTTTATTTTGAGGAAAAAAATTATCTTTGTGACTCTAGACATAAACCCTGAAATAATATACACACACACACACACATATATATACATATCTATCTATCTATCTATCTATCCTTAATTTGGAACAACCCTTCCTTTCCAACTCTATAATAAAAATAATTAAACATTGTGTTATTTTTTCCCTCTTTTTTTTTTTTTTAAATACAGCCTCTAGATATGCAGTAGAAAATGGAAGTGAGAATATGTGAGCTGTTCTTGTTTCTTGATACAAAGCAAAATAAATTGGTCAAATTATCCTTTAATTCTATTAAAACATCACCTAAGGCTGCARTTTTACCAAGCAGGTTGTCTATTTTGTCATTTCGATGACAGAATTAATTAATTTTTTATTTGCTTCTCTTTGTTTTAGTTGGTCTAATTTCATTTGTTTATAAATGCAATGTTGAAAACTATTCCTTAATATGGGTCTGCTGATTACACAATCTCTGCCAATAAAAGAGGAATTACATAAATTGCTCTTTATTYCTCAAGTGATCCATCTCAAGTGAAGACAATACAATGTTAGGTATTGCTCAAGCTGAAGGGCAAGATAGAGAAGAAAAACTGCTTCTTATTAGTGATTTTTCTGTTGGCATCTGTTTTCACACATTGCGTCTGCCTTTGTGCTGTGGTGCAATCACTACTCTTTTGGGGAGCTCTTTGCTAGTTTTGGTAATTTACAATGTCTGCTGGTATAATTTGCAGTAAATATATCTTTCCCTGGCAGATAAGAGAAACTCTCTCCTCTGGTAAAACCTCTCCCTTCCGTCGTGCTACAAAAAAATTCCCCCAAGCCTCTGAATGATTTTTTGGCCACCAGGTCCTAGAATATGTATCCCTGCTTTACTGTCAGCAAGTGCTGCCCTCGCCRGCCTTGCAACTCACCCTGGCCTTTGGCTCCGCTTCCCACTGCAAGCTGGATAAGTCACAGACGTGCGGACAATGTCAACTGGCCCACAGCCGTGGAGCACGTACCTGCTCTCAGACTGGAGATGCACAGCCAAATGTTATCCTGAAGTGTCTCTCCTCAACCTTGCACATAGCACTTCCAAAAGAAAAATTAACATTGTAGCACTATCCCAGCCTTTGCCTTGATTGCAGACACAAAATTCCTCTTTAAGTGGYAGCTGTCTTTGTTTTTTTCCTCAGGGAAATAAACTTCCCTGAAGAGGTCTCAACTCCCTTTTGGTGGTTGAGTTGTTTGCTGACCTTTTTCAGAACAGGCTGTTACCAATCCTTCCTGACTGGTGATGCTGCAGTGGCAGGTAGATACTGAACACTRTTTTCTGGAGAAACACCTAAAGGATGCTCTGCAAGAGCATTGTAACTAGACAGGGAAGAATGAGGAAAAACAGGGAGCAGCATAAGCAGTCAAAAGGTTTTTATTTCGGACAGCATATGATAGCAGCTGGCATGTGTGCTACACCTTTTACCAGGACCTTATCAAGAGTCTGATACCACAAATACTTCTGTGCTGTGAACATTCATTCATTACATTTTATCAAGTTGAAAGTGTCGTGCCCTCTTATATCAGAAAAGGAAACTAAAAGTGAAGATAGACATCAGTCAATAATTTAGCAACAGAAAAGGATAAACARTTAGTTCTACAAATCATTCTCTCGAGGGAATGCAGAGTGATTGTCATTTTGCAATAGATGACATAGTCTAATGTCTGATCTCCAGCAACATTAAATACCATGTGAAAAATGAGTATGCACAGATGACACAATTTTTGGAATGGGCATCTTTTTCCTAAATTTTCTCAGTAATATCCCCTAGCACATTCCCTTAATTTATCAAAATGAGAAAAATATTTATTTTATGTCAATTCTTTYCATTATAATTTGGAGCTCCCAACCACCTATAAYGAAAACTGAAGAAAATTAAAGTTATTTGAATTCAATATTAGCTAGCAGTTGACTGATTTTCTGACAAACTTTTCACGACATTTTCTTTATGRCACGGGAGAAATATAATTACCTTGTTGTGCCTTTCAGTATATAGACAATCCTTTTCAGTGTATGTTAGAACTGCTGAAAAGCCCTTTACTTTTCCTCTTTTCCTCTATTCGCTACTTTTGACCCCAAATTCCAACACATAAAACTGGAGGGGTTTGAGGTTTGGGGGGTTTTGTTTGTTTGCCCATTTGTTTGTTTGTTTGTTTGTTTGTTTTTTTGTTTGTTTTTCTTAGGATTATACACACTTTTCAGGAGTATGAACTTGTAGGGTTTTTGGGGTTGGTCTGTTTGAGGTTTTTTCATACAGTACTTATGATGAAATATACTACAAAGATGTGAAATATTTTGAAATTTCATAAACATGAAGACTTTAACAAGAAAAGCAACAAAATCAGGTCCTTTTCAGAACAGAAAATCACTTTTTTCTTCTTAGCAATAAATAGATACCTAGTGCTGCTTTAAACTATTGAGTTACAACTGTGATTATCTKCAATTTGTCAGTTGAGTAACTAATTATTTCAATTCTTTGTAAATACTGCTGTGTAATAAAATAATTACCCTGTCTTCAAAACCARGGGTTAGTCTTAGAGAAGGATTTAAAAAGTAAAGTGCCAAACCCCTAGAATGATGGACCACAACCCCAAAAAACCCGGGGTGGTGATTCATCCCAGAATCACTGGTCACCACTTGTGTAATTCACTGACCACAATCCACTACAGTCTGTTGGTGAGGAAGCAAGAACCACGCTTGAAATCTGTTTTCAATTTCCTAACACRTCTTTAATTTCTCGGTGCAAATCGTGGTCAGTGCACTGCTGTGAAATCAGCTTTTGCATCTTAGTTATCGTACATTCTTTCAGGATCAGGTACTGAGCCGTTCCAGACTCTTTTCTAAGCAAGCCTTAGGGATTTCCCATGCCATGTATCAAGCCAGGAGATGTGAGAACAGCCATGAACCACCACATCTACTTTCAGCCTTCAGGTACTACCTAATGGGAGAAGAAAGGAGAAGGTCCAAGAGGGCATTGTAGCATGACTGCTGCAGGACGACTGCAGCCGTGTGGTCGTGTAAGTGTCCATTTGTYAGAGCTCCCAGGAAAGGTGGAGCATGGCTACGGACAGAAAAAGGGATGTAAGAGAGGCCTAACTCCTCTCCCTGCACAGGACACCCCAAGAATCCCACCATGTGCCTGAGAGCATTGTCCAAATGCTTCTTGAGCTCTGTCAGGCTGGTGCTGTGACTACTTCCCTGGGGAGCTGTTCCAGTGCCAACCACCCTCTGGGTGAAGGACCTTCTCCTTATATCCAACTTAAACCTCCCCTGGCTCAGCTTCAGGCCATTCCCTCGGGTCCTGTCATTGGTCATGAGAGTGAKGACAGCAGAACCTGCCCCTCCTCTTCCCCTCACGAGGAAGTTGTAAYTGCAGTGAGGTCTCCCCTGAGTCTCCTCTGCTCCAGGCTGAACAGACCAAATGATCTCATCTGCTCCTCATATGGCTTCCCCTCGAGGCTCTTCACCATCCTTGTGACTCTCCTTTGGACTCTCTCTAATATCTTTATATCATTTTTTATATTGTGGTGCCCAAAACCGCAAACACTATTCAAGGTGAGGCTGCCCCAGCCCAGAGCAGAGCRGGACAATCCSCTCCCTGRCCCGGCTGGCAATGCTGTGCCTGATGCCCCCCAGGACACGGATGTCCCTTCTGGCTGCCAGGGCACTGCTGCTCATATTCACGTTTGCAAAGAAAGGCCCTATTTCAGACACAAGCAGCTGATWAGTGGGTATCAAAGCCTTTCCTGTAACACGGGACAGGGACATGACAAAATGTAGGCACCAAAAACCCTCCAAGTCTTGCAGCAATATGCACATAAAGGGCTCCATCCCTCTTGTCTCTATGCAGCTGGAGAAAGTTGTCCTCTTTTATTAACAGGGAGAAACTATCAATGGAGAACACGGGAGTATTACACCCTTTTTTCTTTTTTTTGGTAGCTGTATCTTATCCTTTATATATGCCTCCTGGAAACTTTTCCATGCATTTCCTGGCCACTGCTTACATCTAAATTAAATCTAAGTGCAAATTAGTATTTGCAAAGTGATTTTCATTAATTTTAAAAACAAAAACTGGCTTTTTAAAATATCATCAATATATCCAAGGACTTGAATGTTTAAAAAAAATGCAAACAACCCTTTAAATTAAATAATATAAATAAAATTTTCATGATTCTTAATGTTTAAATGCAAATACCATTTCCTGAGCAACACTGATAGTAGTTCCACTTATTCATTTTTTTCTAACTAGTTTAGTGGAGAATTTATCTTCTTGTGCTATGTGCAGCAGTGCAATTTTTTTATGAGTTCTGCAAGAAAATGTGTGATCTTCTTCATTTTTATGCCTGGAATAGCATCTAAGGTGAACATATTCCTGAATGTTGTCTCTCTTCTGTGCATTAACATACTCAGTCTTCATGGACTGAGCATAACTCAGTGATTTCACCTGCCAGAATGTGACAGAAGGAGTCGGGATGAGTGACAGACGACAAAAATGCAGAACAGCTGCTGTTGGCATCAGTTTTTGCTATATCTAATGTGTTTTAATGCTTCATAATCAGAAAATAAAATTTCGCACTATKTACATTTCATGATATTAAAAAAAATAAAACTACAAAAACATAAAAACAAGCAAATAGAATCACAATTGAAAGACACTGTTCCCGTACTTATCATCAGGGTCTCATCCCGAACCTATGGCACAAATGTACAGACTTTTCCGTCACCAGTACTGCAGTAGGTGCTATTTATATTTGTTGAATTGTTATTAGATGGGGGTGGTGTGTGGAGAATGGGCCAAGGTACCTGACAGAGAGCAAGAGCAGCTTTCGAATGAGAAGCCATCAGCTCTGTGGGAGGACATAGGAGATTGTGTGTTCGTGAAATGCGGAGCAACCGCAGGGGGAGCAGTTCAGATCACAGAACATGAAGTAGGTCAAGAAGAAGATGAGCTTTTTGTGGTTTTTGATTGTCACCATCACTGAACGCCTACTTAATTTTAGGCACTTCTTCTAAACAAAAAGTGGTAATAAAAATCATCAATATTAGCAAGTAGAGAAAAAAGAGTCTTTGAATTTAGCTGTGATGTTTTCACCTAAAAGCGCTTGTCACTATGCAAAAAAAATATTTTGATACGTAATGGGGAAAGCAGCAGGATATATTTTATATTTGCCTTTTTGGTAAGCAATTTCTAAACAGGATGCTGAAGTAAGATCACATGACAGCTCCTCTTTAATACAAATAAAAACTTCTGCACTCTAGGTAGCAGGCTAGCAATAACCATAATGAACAAAACTCAGGCCAGAAAAGGTAATTAATACATTTAAAACTAATTATGATAAAAAATATTTGATTAAAACCCCAGAAAGTTTGTTATTTCTTTCATCTGGCAATTTATAAGATAGTTATCATATTCTATGCACTCTTMCTAGTTGCATAGAAAAGTTTAGAGGTTTACAATTTATAGCTCAGCAAAAYTCATTAAGGAGAGAAAAATTACTTTAACATTTGCATAGGATGTTGTAAAACAACAAAAGCAGCAATCTTTATCTAGTCGTTTTTTTTTCCAAAAGCTATCTATTGACACKACTGAATTAAAACACAGTGAAATACAGGGATGTAATACTAAGAAAAAAAATCAAACCTGCATTAACAGGAATGCCTGACGAGATGTATATATTTGTCTCCTAAGAKCTATGCCTGCTTTCCTCAGCTGGAGTTCTGACCTCTGAATCTTTAGACAGTTGGCCAATTCATCATAGAGATACCTGTAGCAGCATATGTCATCACACTATTCTTATTATTTATTCTTATTTTCTTWTTTTTCCACTTATCTCTTTCCAAACACAATCACTAAGGGTGATATATAACTGTTTCAAACATTCCAGGAGGATATTTTCGTATTCCTTCCAAAAGGGGATGAGGAGGTGCAGACACTGATTTCTTCTCTGTGGTGACCAGTGACAGAATGCGAGCTGGATCTGTGTCAGGGGAAGTTCAGGTTGGATATCAGGAAAAGGTTCTTCYCCCAGAGGGTAGTTGGGCACTGGAACAGGCTCCAGGGAAGTGATCAGAGCTCTGAGCCTGACAGAGCTCAAGAAGTGTTTGGACAATATTCTTGGGCGTGTGGTGGGGTTGTTGGAATCTCCTGTGCAGGGCCAGGGGTTGGACTCGATGATCCTGATGGGTCCCTTCCAACTCAGGATATCTTATGATTCTACGTTTACAGTATGTGATTTTATTATCAAAGAATCACAGAATCTCAGAATTAACTAGGTTGGAAAAGACCTTTGAAATCRTCCCTCTACAAGATCAGTGACAGTGTGTTTCCCATCACCCTAAGTGATTARTCATGTGGAAGGCTAAAATTTAAAACCCCAATACATCTTATGATTCTTTTATTGTTTGTTATACAGAGCCCTTTAAGAAGTTTAGTGTTATTAAAATGTGTTAAAAGAAGGAAACTTAGGAAAATTCTGTTTAATGTCTATGACATTACATATATGGTCTTGTCAAATTTAGAAATACAAGTGTGCTCATGGCTTTTTGATGCTCCTTTTCTATGTGTTTCAGATAGAGAAAAATGTCTGGAGATATGAAAAAACATGGAACAATTGTGGTGTTAGTTTTGATATTTTTGTAAGTTGCTCTGTGAGGCAGATGGAGCTGGTCCAAGGAATTAATGGAGTCAAGGGGACATCTGCCCGTCACTAGAGCAGCAGAAGGTCATGGAACTGATTAAATGCTACATTGCCACCAGGAGATAGCCATAGGAAGTGCTGAGGGCTGCAGCAATGAATCCACACAAACATTCATTTCAAGAACATAGCTGTAGGTCACACAAGAAAATAAGGATGAGTAATTTGCATAGCCTTGTCTATAATTAGAGCTTCACTGAGCTATTAGTTTAAGAGTAAGAAATCACAGATTTAAGACACAAACTACCTTTGTCCTTTGTGTCTCAAGTTAGGTAATAACCACTGAGAAGAACCTGACCTTTGCAAGTCATCTAACGTAGAGACAGACACAGGTGCCACTTTTCATTATTCCTGTGCATTAAATGACAGACACAAATCAGCCATAATCATTACTGAAGGCACAGRTATCTTTGAGTTTAGCCTTGGATTAAGCTGTATTCCACCTTTCTCGATGGGAGCTCAAGTCAGACTCATTGACATTAATCAAGAGCTCTTTGGGCTAATGCACACGCAGCATTGTGCTGCTTGTGCCTTTCTCAAATGAACCTTTGTTACTGATTTTGCTGCCCTGGGAGAGTCTTAAAACCTATGCAAATGCAGCACAATGATCAACAGAGCTTTTCTTGAGCTCGGAGTTCTTATCAGATCCATTTGTGGAGTTAAGGGGATTCACATGCCATCTGCTGGCTCTGAAAGGGCAGCAGCTGAGATCAGAGAGTGCTGCTGCCAGGTCTCCCATTCCAAAAGGGAGGAAACTTCTTCCAAAGGGCCTCTGCCTTGTGAAGACTGCTCAGAGCCAGCAGTGTGTAGACAGTTCAGTGTGAACTTGGAAGCAACCCTGCACTGCCACTCCTCCATCCTGCTTCGAACAAACTATGGTGGGATAACCGCTATTAAAGAGAATTTGGACCTTCAGTGATTGATGGAACTCACTGCATGCYTGGATCACCAAGGCCAAAGTTCTGCCCTGAGATTTATTAGGTGTTCCTGTGTCCGTTTCTTGTCAAGGTTATGAAGGACTGTGAGTCAGTGAAGGACTTGGATCCTGTCATACTCACAGCGAGTGGACACACAGCCGCTCTTCCAGCCAGAACAAACCTCAGGATGGATKAAAAAAGGGGGACAGAATGCAAGCCAGAAGGTAAAGAAAAGAATTATGTATGGAAATATCCCACATGCACAGCCTCTCCCTTCTCATGAATGTATTGTACTTGGAAAAGGACACTTCTGCTCTTTACTTAGTGTAAGTCTCCACAGTGGATACAATTTTTYGCTTCTTGAGCTTTGGTTTTTTTTACAAAAATTCTTGAATTGAAAAATATGAACATTTTTAAAACATTTATGATGTATAAGTATATTTTCCATGCGGGAAAAGAGAAAACTTTGGGAAGTTATAAGTGRTAGCTGCAGCCTAAACAGAATAGCCTCCCTGGCTTTCTTTTATAGCTTACRGAAAGAGATGGACCCTCTGTGGAGAACATAAAATCCTGTTCCTATGGTGAAATGCTCCTTGAGGTGCCTATCTCCCCTCAGGGTTCCTAGGGAGGGCTGGTTTCTTCAAAGCATATCCCTTTCTCTTATGACCTGAAAGCATTCATTTACAGGTGAAATTTAGCAATGTGTGGAAGCCCTGCTGGGAAACACCCCTGCAACATCAGATTTCACTGTTGTGTYGGGGCAGGAGCAGCAGACAGAAAACCTAAAGTGCTTACACTTCTCAAATTGTACAGTTGTCATGGTCCTCTGAGGYGGGAGTGGGCCAGGCTGAGAGCTGACTTACATTGATCTCTCCCTCTATCCTGCTCCTTTGCACAACAGAATATTTTGGAGTGGGTGGGTAGCTGGTTATTAATATGAAATCATTTCTTTAACTTGTCAGTATGATCATTTAAGAGCCCACATAAAAATATTTCATGCCAAAGAAAATGATCTGTTTCATCCTCCTTGACATTTTCTTTTTTTGCTATTATAATCTCTTTTATTTCACATGTCAGTAGAATATTTCAGCATGAAAGATCTGAAACTTCTGTTGTTATGTTCTCCTCACCTTTCTACAGATACCTGAAAGGGAAGTTTTTCTAGGTGGGGATTGGCCTCTTCTCCCAGTGACAGGATGAGGAAATGGCATCAAGCTGCASCAGGGGAGGTTCAGGTTGGACATCAGGAGGAATTTCTTCACAAAAAGGGCTGTTAGGCTTTGGAATGGACTTCCCAGAGAGGTGGTGGAGTTCCCACCCCTGGAGGTGTTCAAAAAACAACTGGATGTGGCACTTTCTGCCATGGTCTAGTTGACAGTGGTGATTAAAAGTTGGACTTGATGAACTTGGAGGTCTTTTCCAGCCTTAATGATTCTGTAATCCTGTGTTTCATGCAAATTAATCAATGAATTTGATAAAAATTTAGAAGTTTCTTGGGCCACTCTGAAGTTACCCTAATGGAGAGGGAAAAAAATACAAGAATTCCATGTCTAGATAACATTTTTCAGTTCTTGTTTAGAGACATCTGTCATACCATTAATGTTTGCAAAGCAGCACATCCCGCCGTGCCAGAGGAAAGCAATATTGCTGCATTTACCTGCCTAATACAGAGATAAACAAGAAATGCCACTTTATTTTTGGAAGATACAACTAAAAGCAATGAAAAATGACAAGCTATAAATTACCTTATTAGCCTCTCGTGCTGAGCCGGGATGGGCTCTCACTGCTTGCCAGCAGACGAGGCACCATGCCCACCCTGCCCCCATGTCCCCAGCTGCCTGGGAGAGAGGAATGTTGGGGGGCTCCTGGTTCCCCCTCGGAGGGGTGCAGCCCTGCCTGCCCCAGCCACTGCCAGCCAGCACGCAGTAGCCACAGCATAGCAGGCAGAAGCTCAGAGGTTGTTTTCAATAGAAAGTGCTTTCATTTCTGTTTTATTTCATTGTCGTGGGAATGGAGAAAAATACACGGGTCTCAAAGACCAGTTCATGCTGTATTTACTGCTTTTATAATGACAAAAAGTACTGAGAAACCACAAAGCTATTATTTGTTCTGATCTAATATCCTGCAAACTACAAGAAATGGGATCTTTTTCTTCCTACCCAGTGAGGATGACATTTTTAGCTTTAAACATTTATTTTTTATGTCAGAAAGACTTGAGATCAGCCCTTAAGATAATTGTATTATGATTGCTTTCTGGTTTTCTTACCCTTTCTCTTCTTTTTCTGACATGATTTGGGAATAAGGTGGTTCAAAACCAACAGTGGAAACTAACTATACTTAGAAAACCATCACAGCCTGAAGATGCATTCTCTTCTAAAGTGCTAGAGCTAGAAAAGTTCATTTTACTGCCACAAGTAAGCTTGGAATTTCAGTTTCCAGGTGATATAAAATATTAAGCTTTCACTCCAGTGTTTGTGAGAGATCAGCTGTTAAAATACATGTGGGAGAAGCTTGTAAAGTGGGGTTTTTTGTAGGCCAGTACAAATGATTTCAGGATCAGTCTGCTTTTCCAAACAAAGCTCTCAGACTGATGATCAGACAGAGGGAAAGTGTGTCCCTGTGTAATTAACCACTCCAGATCCCACAAACATGTGCACACACACACACACACTCTCACTGTCTTCCAGGATGGACCCTGCCTGCTCCCACCATTCTTTCCCTCACTGAAGAACCGTGGCAAAGTGTTCACTGCCTGTCTACACAATCCAGCCACATGTTGTGTTTTCCAGATTGCTACCCTTAATTTACGTTTCAGAGAAGGTAACCATGCTTATTCCACACACACTTTTTCCCAGGAGACACACAAGAGCTCAGTTTTCTCATGATGCTTCTTGCTATGGCTACAGCGAGGGTTGCAGAGGAGAGTCAAGCAGGTGCTTTCTCAGTCCCTGAAAATCTTGTTGTAATATAAGAATGATTTTTCAATATAATAGTGAGCTGTCTTTGGAAAAAATGATATTTTTAACATATTRATTTCAGGCATCTTTTAGGCTTGTTTTGGTTTTGTTGGTTTTGGTTTTGTTTTTAATAAAGAAGTGTTTGTGTATTTCTGATAATGAAAAAATTTTGAAACCAAAGCCTTTCATTTTGAACTGTACACTTCCATAGGCTTTGCGGTGTCCTAATTGTGGCCTTCCAATACCTGAAGGGAGCCTGCAAGAAAGATGGAGAGAGACTATTTACAGGGGCCTGGAGTGACAKGACAAGGGGGAATGGCTTCAGTCTGACAGAGAATAGGTTTAGATTAGATACTAGGAAAGCATTCTTTACTGTGAGGGTGGTGAGGTACTGAAACAGGTTGTCCAGAGAAATTGTGGCATCCCTGCAAATGTTCAAGACCAGGTTGGATGAAGCTCTTGGTGATCTGGTCTAGTGAAAGATGTTGCTGCCCTTGGCAGGGAGTTGAAACTGGGTAATATTTTGGATTTCTTCCAACTCAGACCATAGAGAACCCCAACCAGCCAACCATACAAAAAAATTCAGAAAAATCCTTTTATAGATACATGATTGTATATTTTCAGGTCTATGCAGTAAAAAAGTTTCTTGTGATGTCACTTTGTGAAAAATAGTTTGAGAAGTTTAATCTTCTTCGTATCTATTCCCTAGGTTATATCTCTGGCACAAACTGAGGAGGTAGACAAGTTCACAAGCTAATACAGTTTCTTCCATCTCCATAAAAATTGAAAAATTGTTATGATAAAAAACCTAAACTAAATGGTGTAGATGCTTCTGAGATCAATTACCTTTTCCATAAATTTAATTCATAAAACACAAGAGAAGAAATTAACCAGAAATTCACAATGTTCAAAATTCACCTATCAACATTGCTTATTGTTTCATCTATGTCTGATTTACCTCCTATCTGGCTCATATAAGTGAAAAAAAAAAACAGTTTTTAATCTACTATTCAAGGAAAGTAGGAGGGAATTCTCTAGTCTGTACCTGCAGAACTTAAGTGATGGTGTTTGATTGCACTTGTGATTAGCACAGCAAATGCAGTCTCTGATTTTGAAGAAGCCATGCACTTCTTTTTGACCTTACCTGAAATAACAGCAAGGCAGACCTTAGAACGTTTCAGAGACAAAAGAAAAGAGAAGTAAAGGAAAAAGAATTGAATTAATTTTGTGTTTAGCTATAAAACTATCAGAAATAAACTGATGGTTTAGCTTGTGTCAAGACAGCTGGTTTTGGACACCATTGACTAAATGAGACTGATTTGGTGAGAAATTTATTTAAAGTCTCTTTAAATAGCAAGCAATTCACTGTAGGATGCAGTCTTTGTCTGGAATTTTAGTTCTTTAGTAATATTGCAAAATCTATGTCTCTGTGGGGAACATCTGCCCGAAATGTAGGAGAATACCAGAAGCTTGGGCCTCTCTGAACCTCCTTTGTGGAGAGCAGGCTAATGATGTTGAAGAAGGAAAAAGTCAACTGTGCTGTTTCATATCATGGCTGAATCAAACTAGAACTTAAAACAAGCTAGGGATCTCCTACTGAGGAAAAGAGGAAAAGCTCACTTCCTTTCTCCTCTTTCTCTTTTTCTCCAGCCATGCTATCCCTTCCCTTCCCCTGTTCCATGGTTGGTGACTATTTGTTTATATAATTCAGTTTACTAACATGGCAAACATGGCGACAAATGCCTTTTTTTTTTTTTTTTTTCCCCTTCCTTCCCAACTCAGTATTCTTGCCATTTGGTAATTGAAAGGAGTTTGTTATCTGTTGATCTGAGTGCAAGAGTAAGCAGGAAAGAAGTGCCAGAAAACACAGAGAGAGGTAAAGWGGAGACCTCTCCCTTTTGATAGCAACAAGCCACTGTACCAGCTGAGTCCAGCTGTACCAGCGTGATGCAGGTGCTGAGATGTGCAAGAGACTTAAAAATCATAATTGCCTCAAACATTGTTAAAATCAATGAAGGACTTGGGGCAAACTGTGTGAAGAAGCTGTGATCACTGAAGCCCAGGCCCCTGAATATGCCTCCTGAGAGGAATTTGGGGCTGTGTTAAGACTGAGTTAAGGCACCTGACAGAAACTGGAGATAAGATAAAGGTGGCACTATTGTCCAATTATCTCAAGTCCAGGGAGAAGTAAACAAGGCTGAGGGAGAATAATGTGTCCACAAGGAAAGCCAATCCCAGCAGCTGTGCTGAAAATCAGCTCTGGCTGGGACTGAGGGGGAGGCCACAGCCCCCAGACTCATTTGCTGAGGCCAGATTTGCACAGACCCTTCCACTCAGCTGAACGGGGAGAAGGAGAGTTTTTGAGGGTGTGATGGCAAAAGCTCTGGTACAGAGTGGGTGAACACCCATCACCAGAGKCTACAAGCCAAAGACAGAAGCAGACCCTGCGGAGAGCCCTCCCTTACACAAACTGTCTGCCCTGGCAGAAGGTCACATTCACACGGAACACTCATGTCATGTCTTAGAAGGTGTCATAAACCATCAAAGGCTCCCAAATAACCAGCCCCTGCTCATTCCTGAGGCCTTTCACCAGAGGACTGCATGTGATCCACAAGGGTTGCAACACATCCAGAGTCTGTTGCAGAAGACAGCGTAAAACTTGCCCTGCTCCCACGGAAGGTATTTGGGCATTCCCACAGATACCTGAATGTAATACCCATTGAACTCTGTTTTTCATAGGATCCCCACCACCAAGAAGACCAGAAGAAGAGGACCAACAGGATGCTGTTGGAATCCRGAGAGTCTCTCGTCACTCTCTTTCTCTCCGTGCTCCCCTTCTCCTTTTCCTATTTCTTTCTGTCTGTCTCTCTCTCCCTCACACCCTTATTACTGTTAAATAAAATGCATGCTTTTGACTTCAGAGTATGGTCTTGTTTGCACCTAAATTCGGGCAGAGGCATCTCTCTGGATCATAAGAAGGTGGCATCCTGGGACTGTGCTCCCAGCTGGAGGACGTCACTATGGGACAGTAGCAGGAGGAGGTCCCTGAACCATGTCTCTCCAGCCAGTTGGAAGCATATTATGGATATTTTTCAGTTATCAGTTATTTTTGGCACAGCCCTGGAGCACAGCCTCATGAGCACAGACTGGTGGAGAGCAGCACCTTGTAAGAGTCTGAGTCCAGCCCTCCCCTTCAGGTGCCTCTTTGGCTACAGACACATTTCTTTCTATATCATCCTTAAAGCTGTCCTCCTCTGWGCAGCTAGGTAAGAACAAAAAGATTGACAGTTTCTTGGCCCTCAAGCTCTGTGTTTCAGGGATTYACCAGAGCAACACAAGACTGGAGTACAACTCTTCAACATCAGTAAATACAGGCAAATCTCTCCAAGACAAGAGTTTGGAAGAGACTTGTCTCACAAGRACCATGGGCTGGGCAATCACTAGTGAGGGATCAAGTGCTGAGGTGAAACAGGAAGAGAAATGGGCTTTCACACAGGTGTTCTTGATTTTCAGGGGTCTGCCTTAACCACCGCTTTGCAAGTGTCCATCTTTCTTACACATCCTCATCTTTCAAAAACTAGAGGGCATGAATGTCATTTCCAGCTCAGTCGTACTCAAAATCACCAAGCACTTGAGTGTTTTGCTGAGATTCTGCAATGCCTCACTTACTGTCATCTAAGTATATGCAGGAATTGGTTTCTTTGTACCATTCTAAACAGATAAAACCTTCTTTATCCTCACCTTAGAAACAGAATTACTGAGATTTATATAAAAATATAATCAAACATAACAAAGCTATGTGTCTGAAGGGGTAATTTATACACCTCTTAGTCTTCAATAAAAACRAAATAGTACACCATAACCATTTACTGCATGTACTTTAACACAATTAACAGTCTGAGTGTTCTGAAGAGCTTCTGGATTTTCATTTTACAGAGGAACAGTGATCCTTCCAATATTTTTTGGTCCATTGCAAGGGATTAAATGTTATTTTTATGTGCATTTATAAAAGTACTGTTTCGGTTATTAAAAGCTAAAACTCAACCTGTTTTTTAAGCTAAATATGTTGATCTAAGTGCAGCAACCTTTTAGCTAAGCTGTGTATATGTTTCAGTATATATAAAAATGTATATCCAATTAAAACATGTTTGTGTTGATTATGGAGGACAAAATTTGAGCTATGTAAAAATCAATAACAATGGATTTACAGTATAGCAGAATATATTCAGAGTTTATAAACTTACACTTTTGGGTGTTCAGTCTAGATGTTTTTAATACCTTTTCCTTTAAGAGAAAATATTAAATGGTTCAGAAATAGAAGTGGTTATAAAACTGGAAGGGACTCGTTCCTATTTTCTGAGATTAGATTGTAAACCCCTTGTTCAAGCACATATGAGTAATATCAGAGAAAAAGATAAATATGAAACTACAGTGACAAGGTAGACAAACAGAAGCTAAATACCTCCTTACATCTTGCCCCAGTACCCTAAGAAAATAAAATCGCCTTTATAAAAATACGCCATTTCAAAGAAAATAAAAATACTTAAGCAGCTCTAGTAACATCATCAATAACATCGGTCCTGTTTCTGTTACTTTCGAAGAAGAAATTCAGTTGCCTCTTTTCAAGGATGTAAAATGCTTTAACGAGGTACAAACACATATGTGCACAAAATTTGATGACTAATGGCAATAACACTGTATGTGTTTATATTGGGCCAAACTGCCTGCCCAGGGCAATAGGTACAACCCTGATGGTGTCAATTTGTGTTCAAGGAATGAGTGGATGTGGCACTTGGTGCCAGGGTCTGGTTGACAAGGTGGAGATCGGTTAAAGGTTGGACTCAATGATCTCAGAGGTCTCTTCCAACCTAATTGATTCTGTGATTCTGTAACAGAATTGTGAGTGCAGTACCCATGGATACGGGCACATATCTATTTCAGGAACAGGAATAACCCTCAAAGGGACAATCAGGTCAAGAGTAAGTGACAGGGGATGCAAATGTACATATTGGTGAAATTCTTTTTCTAGGTAGTTCCAGCAGTGGGGTCCTTTTTGGAGGCAAGAGCTCTTGTCACCTCTAAAAAGGTAAAGATTGCAGTAATCACCATATGTTGAGTTAGAATTTCTTATCAACAGCTCTTTTACAAACACATATAGAATAAAGATATAGTAAAATAATATATATCACAATGTATAACAAAGTTAAAAGCAGTTAACAGCTTTAATTTTGACCTTTTTGGACTTTACTTAAAAAAACTACTATTCCAAGAAGCAATGGTATAACTATGTACAGATGGTTTTGTTTGTTTTTTTTTAAATAATAAATCCATTTATTTTCTGAACCGAGTAGTACTATAGCCAGCTTTATATTGTAAGAGGAATTAAATCTCTGAAGGCCAGAAGGCCAGGCTGGGAGGGGGAGAACTCCTTTCTGCATGAGGTTGGGAAAAACTACCTGCTGGCTTCTAGAAGTCATAGAAAAGTCCTGGAAGCTTGGGAAAATGTGGCGTGGGTGAGTGAACCTGAGAAAATATGATTCTCTTAGGCATTCTTCTGAAAGAACTGAGTAGAAGGAAAGTTCGGCTTCTTGTTCTCTCTTCTTCTCYATGCCCAGAGGCCCAGAAGCTGAACAGCCTCTTTTTCTGACACAGTTCAGTCCTAATTACTTCATACTGGAGTAAATAGCCATTGCTATTCCCCTTAATCACTTATTACTTATTAATCCTATTTTATCCTCATTTCTGGCCAGTGGGAAAGAGAAGGATGCTGAGGAACAGSCCAGGTCCTGCTTCTCAAGCAGCAAGGAGAGGAGTAGGGCACAGAGAGAAGACCTTCAGTGCAGGGAGGAAGCAGATGCTGAGGAGAAACTCCAGCTGCCTTTTAACAGGAACAGAAGGATGTGTGGGAATGCAGTAGGAGTTGTGTCAGTCTATTCCCTTCTCCTCTGGCATAGGCAAAGTTTTTTTTGCCCACGTGCTTTGACCAAACTCGGCCGAGTATCTGTTCTCAGCAATGATGACAAACTAAAGAGCATAAGTTCTCTTCTTGTTGTTTCTCTGGGGAAAAGAGAGTGGTTCAGAGTTTTATTAAGTTAAGGGTTCTACATTCAAAAAATTAATTTCTTATGTTTGCTTCTCTAGTATCTTCTTTCTTTTAAGAAATAAAAGAAAATTGCACCTACAAAAAAAAAAAGTTATGTACTTGGTGTTTATAACTTCTTTCTACTTATAAAACAGATTCAAATCATAGAAAGAAAAGTTAACAGTTTTTGACACTTTACAGAATGGAAAAATGAAAATAAAATGCATGATGATTTGCTCAAGGCCACGTAAAGTCCTTGCACACACATGATTAGTASTGGATAGTTTTGAAAATCATTCTTGAAAGCAAAATGTTCAACACTTGAGAATGTCTGTGGTTTCAGTGACATTTGAGACATTTACTAGTGCAAAAAAAATCCCTTTGTGACATTATCATAAAATGTGTCACAATTACTCCATTACYATTACTCTAAAACCATAGTGCATCAATGGTTTTTGAAAAATCACCAGAAAAAGAATTCAAGTTTCAGGCACTGAAAAGACTGGACCTCAACAGGTGCCCAGTCACAGGCGACTTCATGTTAATTGGAGAAGAATCTACTTAAATAGCACAGAGGCAATACAAATTTACAGATGAGTATTTTTTAAATTTTTAAATGTTGTAACCATGGATAATAATGACTCTTCTACTACMCAGCGGATACTTGTGTAAATAGTATTCTTTTGTAATAAATTGCATATTGAAGAGTTCCATTTTCTGTGGTCTCTGTGAGATAGTATTTCGACTTCAAACACATCAATAAAACTGACCAAYACCCAAGAAAAAACTTATTCTTGTTTTCAGCTCTTGCCAGTGACTCATAGATAACAATACAACCACAGATCTGACATCAGCAAAATGACTGTAGTATCTTCTGACTAGTGTCTCTATCAGAGAATTATTTACTAGTTTAAATTCTCCTCATTTCCTAATTTTTAGATAGTGTGGAGATAAAAACAAATTTAAAAACAAAATGTGATGCAACTGAAATATTTGTGGTCTAATGCCACGTAGATGTTGCCTTTCCAGACATTTTTTTTGCCTTTCCAAATATTTCTTTTTATTTTACCAATATAGAAATGTATGACTATTCCTTTAATTGGAAGGTGTTTGCTACAGCTCTGTGACAGTAGATGTTARATTTCTCCTGTTGGTTTCTGTCAGTAAAAGTAGTCATCAAGCCCCGAGCATGATGTCCTCCTTCCTTGTGGTTCTCACTTTGCACAATTTCCTCCTCACTCAGCACAGCAGTCAGGACACCACCTTCAAGAAGGAAAACTGAAAAAAAAAAAACCCTCAGCAAAGCAGCATGATCACATTAATATTTCTTGCATAGCACTGTCTCCTGAGGAACTTGGAAAGAAATCTTCATTAATTTAATGGAGAGGAGTAATGAATTTTAATGACTTTGGAGCAATGGCAGGCAAATCATCTCCCCTAGATACTCTAAGGTAGAGGCAAAGTTTGAGTTTATATGAGAGAATCTCTTCRGGCTGTACTCTGGGCATCGCTTTGTACTGTGGGAAACAAAGCCAGACCTGTATGAAGGTCTGCCTGAGACGRAGTTAATTTTCCCAYGGCAGCCCTCACAGTGCTGGGCTTTGCACTGGCAGCCAGAAAGGTGTTGAGAATCCACCAGTGTTTTGGTACTGCTGGGCAGTGCTCCAACAGCACCAAGGCCAGCTGGCCAAACCAACCTCCACCAGCCCCWAAAGGACATTAGGCTGGGGCTGGGTGGGAGCCTGGGAGGGGACACAGCCAGGACAGCTGACCCAGGCTGACCAAAGGGATATTCCATACCATACTGCATCTGCCCAGCAATAAAAGCTAAGGCAGAGGTTGGGASGCTCGGGTTTTATGGCATTTGTCTTCTGGAGCAGCCTCTGCATGCACTGAACCCCTGCTTCCTGGGAAGTGTCAGACATTGGCTGTTGATGGGAAGTAGAGAGTAAAATCTTTTTTTTTCCTTTGCTTCTGCACACATGATCTTTCCTGTTTCTTTATTAAACTGCCWTTATCTTGACCCATGAGATTTTTTTCTATTTATTTTCTCCCCAGGCCCTGCCCTGCTGAGGAGAGGGAGATTACATATATCTCCCTGGAGCAGGAGATCTAGGAATAGGGCGCCTTGCACACAGCCAGGGTCAACCCACTCCAGTGCATTCAAAGGGTTTTGAGCAAACCCCGAGCCCTGAGAAGGTAAGGCTACTGCTAGAGAAATAATTGTCAGAAGTTCTTTCCACTGACATGCTTTTCTTCTTCTCATGGCTCTCCAATTCTTAGCAAGAACAAGAACAAATATTGCTCCTGGGAGACTCAGAATTGTATAAGGTACGGGAACTACATTGGTTTTATCATCGACCTAGTGTGTATTTGAAGACCTAATCCTTCTTGCAGATAAGTTGAGCCATTGCCTAACAATGCCATAGGCTTCTCAGAATTGTTTTTGCTATGAAAAAAAAAAGCAGAGAATGAAGGAAAATCTGCTTTTCTTGAAAAGAGATCAAAGAAACATCAGTATATGAAATTAAGAGAAAACTTGGAGAAGCAGTTAAGACAGACTTTAAATTGGAAAGTGACAGGCAAAGGTGAATTGGCAAGGAATCACTTAAATACATAAAGCATTTAATCACACAATTAGTGACTAAAAACTAAGGCAAAARGGAAAAATCACTCCCAAGCTTGCTGTGAAGGTGATGAGACTGATCACAAGGCACACAGGAAAGGAGTTATGATAACAGCAGAAAGATAATGGTTTCCACTCCTTAATWAACAATGATTCCTCCCATTGCCCTTATCTCACTTCTTACAAARTATGGAGTGGGTGGAATTCTAATTCTTATATTAAAAAACAAAATTTGTCTTTGAAGGTGAGGAAACACATGAGATAAATATGATGAAATACAAAACCAGGTAAACATATGCCACTTCTTCTTGCCTCAAAAGGCAAATCAGTACACAGAAGACTTTTACTCAACCCTGTGTTGTCAAATGGATCTATTAGGAGGCTGCACATTCATTTGCTATGTGATTATTGTAGCATGTATACTCTCATAAAATTACAATTATTATAACTGCTATCGCAATAAATCTCTCTATTTTCTGGTAAAAGCCATGTAATGTAGAGTTCTGATTTCTTTTCTATGAAAGAGCTGCACTTGAGGAGGAARAAACCAGGAAGAAACCATTCCCTTGTTATGCTTGTCACAAATAATAGACAGTGTGACGAAACACAGCTCTGATGTCCGAGTGACRGTGATGCTGAATTAAATAAGCTGTTTGACTACAGGCTTTCAAGGGCTGTGCCTGCTCTAGCTGTCTTGTAAAATGGATGCTGGATGCTGTATAGAAGTCTTCTCTTACAGCTCCTGTGAGATCAATTACATTGGATCTCTCCCACACTTTGGAGAACAAGCAGCACTTGGAAGGCACAGTCTGTTTACTCTGTTTGACTTTTACAACTCTGTTGTCTCCCAAATAGATGCCACTTAAAAAATTACATTGTTGACCTTTCCATGACAGAGCATTCTCCTGTGTCATAGGAATATTAAAAGTAAAGCAGATTCCAGAGCTGATACAAGGGGAATAACTCAATATTCATGCTGGGACTTACTGAAGTATTTAATGTGTACTCTCAATGCTATTCCTGTTTCTTCACTGCCTGTGTAGATTTAGAGTGGCACAAGCACCTGTATATGTAAATATTTATATGTGCATTTCTATTTAGATGGTATTTTGTAAATTACTGATCTTTTGAATTATAAATCTTTCAGGTCTAGATTTAAATGTATTGGATTGCATAATTTACTGGGTTTGTTCTGTGGCTGTTGTAATACTACACACACTACTGAATGGGCGCATATTTTTCAAAGTATTTGATGCTCTTTGTTATTGTTCATAGAATCATCCAGCTGGATTGAATCCAGGAACACTGTATAACTTACATGGTTTGGCTTGCGGTTTAGTTTGGTTTTGGATTGGTGGGTTTTTTATGTGTGTGGACCAAAGAAATTTGATACAAGAGCATTCAAAGAGCATATTTTAGCTCTCAGAAGCAATTGTGCTTCTATCAGTTAGCATCTTTGAGATTCTTAGACATGTAAGCTTAGTACATTTTGTGTCTTCAGGGCTTTCTTTTTCGTATTTTGAGTGATCTCATCTTTTCTGCTGGTTTGGGTTTGTGTAGGATTGTGGTATTGTGGGGGAGAGGGGAGAAGTAAGGTGTCTATATAATCTGATTAAAAACCACAGATGTATAAAATCTAGTTATTTCCCCACTTAAGGATGAATAAATTTAGAATTTTTTTTTTCTCATGATGATTTAGATTGTCAATTTCTTACCTTCACTTGTCAGCAAATAAATTGACAGCCATGTACAGATGAGTTACCACTGTGATTATAGTCAACGTCTCACAGTTCTCTCGGAAGGAACACCAAGGCTTGACATTTTTCTTTCAGTGTCTGACACATTTCAGCAGCGTGTGTTTTTCAATATTGCGTCTGAGAACAAATCAAAATTAAAGACTTCTTGTATACACAAAGCTGCAAGTACTTTCCACATAAATATCAAATTCTACATGAAAAATTGAGTAATGACTATTTCTGTATACTTCAGAGTTTGTTTTTACAAACATCTAAAATATTTTCTCCTCATTTTGTACTAGTAAGCAAATGCTAGTCTTTCATATGGAATGTTTACCTCTCTTAGAAGTTTCATTAGCCTCGATATTTTTCATGACTATTGGATATCTGAAAAGCATAAAGCTCATCTGTGATGTCAATGTAACAGCTAATATGTTATGTGTTCTAGCAAATGAATAACTTAGAATATTTACTGGGAGTTTTAAAGAGCTGCATAAAATGCATCTATAAGAACACATCTGAAGTCTGAAAAGAATGAGAAAAACAGCATTAAAAACTACGGGGATAGAAAAATTAGGTATAGAAATGTCTCATACAACAGTTAAATGCAATGCAAATCAAATAGTCTCAACAAGTGGATTGTGTGTGAGTATGAAACCCCACCAGAATTCAAATATTTTCATCTCTATCCTCAGGCCACTGATTTCTATTATTATTCCTTTCATTTGCTTTCCTTTTGCACTCTTATCTTTCAATTTCAAGTGTTCRTTCTTCCCTCACAGCATCTTTTGTCCTCTTTTTATATAAGTAGGCTTGTGAGTGTTATCAATAATATATTGTATAGCTTTATCCTACCATGGAAAATGTAACAAGACTAACTCATTATTTCACCAATAAAGACTTGGCCAGCTGAAAAGACACACATCGGTAGAGCAGAAGATCGAAACATATTGCCAGAACAGAAGTTCCTTTGAGAAAGAAAGTGTTAAAAAATATACGCAGAAAGTATAAAGGTCATGAATTTGCAGAAACATAAGATGGTGGAGATTCAACAGAGATACACGGACAAAACTGGAGACCTGAAGTCTTTACAGCCAGACACAGGAAGAAATCAGCAAGTAAGACAAATTCATGTAATAATCCTCTTGCTTCTGACTAATTTAAACTAAAGTTTATTCCAATGAAATAACAAAACCGCATTGCGTTAGGAAGGAGTRACTGACATCAAATACACAATGTGACCCCAGCCAGGCAATCATTAAAGTCAACTGACCACCTCCTCAACTCTAGCAGCTAATCCATCAATCTTTCTAAGCTTCAGACATTTAGGAAAATGTATTTCAATACAGAATGAAATGCATTTGAAAATATATTGAAGTGAGGGTCTTATATGTTATCACAAACTTAATAGATTATTTAAAGTAGTTCATGTTTTCATTTTCAGTTTATTTTATTATGTTATCTGACTTCATTTGAGTTTAGCATGGATTACAGGTAGATTCAATTTCTCATCATTTATAACAATTCCTAAAACTCTATTTTATACATGTATGTTTCATTATAAGGTAATARGTCATAAATTACTTCATTATCTCTTAAGGCTAAAGACATTGACCCCTTGGTAAACAGAAGTGGTACAGTGTTATTTTTCTGTAAAACTTCAACTGCTCCTATTTCCTCAGAAAAAAAAAAAAAACAACAAATATTTTATTTTGTCAAGCTCTTTTGACAAGTGAAAGGGGCTATTTCTGTGTGTTTCACACCTTGTACAACTGTTAGGAAATTCTTGTACTACCCACTGCTACCAAATAAAATAACATCACTAGGTCACTTCTTGATTCATGTGCTTGTAATAATGTTGATGTAAAGTATTTTAAAATTTACTTTTGACATATTAAAATAAAAGGTGTAAATAATTGCATCAAACCTGTGATTACTTGTCTTTGAGATAATATTGACTAACATACTCAAGCTGCTTGTACAGTCTGGTGAAAAATGAGAAAATTATTTTTTTTTTTTGTTCCTAGAGGAATGCTTTAAGCAAAGGAGTGAAAAGTTTTTTTTCTGGTATAAACTGCTTTAAGAATAGTTTACCATAAAACTTTAGATATTATTTAATATTTGTAAAACAGTTTTAAAATTTACTCTGACCAGCGATGCACAGAGAAGATAGGCACAGCTATTGCTAAGTAGCAGACAGAGGCCATGTGGACCCTGATTCAGCTGCTCAGTAACTGTCAGGAAAGACCCATCCCACAAAAACATCATGTCCGCCAGATACCATAAATGGCATGTCCCAGTCAAACATCCCTAGATTCCTTTGTTTATGCTGTTAGACTTTCCTAGCTCGTTAGAAGAAGTCTTAGGCAGAAGGTTAACAGTCATGGAAAAAGGAAAGTCAAACACCAATCTCCAGAAGTAACTGCCTGCAGCTGCATTCTCACGGAGATTTCAAAGGACAAAGAAGTGCTGTCAGCAGGTGGAGATGAATGCTCCAAATTAAAGCCCAGTTTCGGGACTTTTGAGTAGGGGAGTACCTTCCATAATTTGTTTTCCTCTTTTTTTGGTAAGTTACAAAATTTCTTTTAGAACTCCAAACAGTGTGAAAGTGATGGGCATTTCTCTGGCATGGGTGAAATGAATTGAGCTACTGACAAGGAAATAAGTGCTCAGAGTCTTCTTCTGAATTAGTTTCTGTCTACTTTAGGAAAATTGTGCTACACAAGAATGTTAGTCGTATAATTAGTTGTGCTATATGCTCAGAAACTAGGTGAAGGAGTTGATGTAAGAATTTTATAAAACAGAATGGAGAAAAGATAAGCAGGAAGAACAACTGATCAGGAATTATAAAAGTTATGAACAGAAGCTCATTAGATGAGCATGGTTACTACTTTTTAAATTTATTATCATACTAAGTATGTTAAAACATTTTGTATTTAACAATTCTTGCAGATAGAGATGAAGTGCTGCAGGAATTACAGGGACAAATATGGATTTTGTCTGTACTCCCCAGAAGGCTGAGYGCATATATTTTTAATGGATAGAGACTTCTTATCATCAGATGACTTCGTATCACACGTATTACTGTCTCTTAATATTTCTTCCTGTATCTTGTCCTTAACTACCTTTTTGATTGAATTATAGCAAGCCTTCTGAGAATGTATGTAGGAAGGAAATGTTATGACTGTTCTCAGTAAACTCCTACCCAGCTGAAAAATTSATGTATTGCAGAAAGTTCTGTGATGCTAAAAAAAGGCACAATCTCATAGTGCTGTCTTTTATCCAGTCATGAAATATAGAAGAGTTTGCTCTCTTCAGCAGCCTATTTCCATGAAATTTGTGAGAATGGTATTCTCTGTCAGATCRGTGTGACATAGATTAGTGGTAAATTCAGAAATTAAAAAGGAATRAAACACAAAGGTGTGTATATACACAAAATTCATGGCATGCACCACACCTCCTTAGAGAAATAGACTAAGAGGTCTTTCAACTAAATATGAAGAAGAGATACCTTTTTTTTTTCCTGCAGAGGTCAGATTGTACTTACACTACATTGAAATCTGAATTTCCTGCATTTCTCAGATTTGCTTTTTAAATCACGCAGGAAAATGGAAGTATCTAGTTCCTTACACTGAGAGTTACCTAACTCCTTTTGTTTCAGAATTGGTTAAACAATTTTTCTCAAAGCTTTTAACCCAAATAACGTGAATGTGAAGTTGTGATTTCAGGCATTTCACTGCAGTTTGTTTGATCTGCTGCAGCTCAAATCTCATGTAAATGGCATTTTCCTCTGGTGGTATATTGGTCCATGTGGTACTTTAGGCAGCTGGTGACCTTAATTACAGGATCTGTAATTCACTAATTGTTTAGATAGGAAAAGAGATTATATGGATTTTTGTGTGTGTGTGTCAGTCGGTGGGTTTATAATATATGACATTGTAACTGCTGTAAGAAAACCCTAATTCTTCATTGAGGTGAGAAAAAATAACATCAAACTTTATGTTATCTCAGCTGAAGCTATTATGTATGGCTGCTTTGTGAATTTTTTTTACTTTTGTTGACCAGGGAACAATAGCGAAGAATAATTTTAATATAGCCAGTGCAATTTTCTCAAGGCAGAAAAAAAATCAGATTTCATTTAAGGAACAGTGCTTCTACTCACAAAAAGAGAAAAACAGTAAGTAATTAACATAAAGTGTATATCCATATTCAACACTTCCTCTAAGCATGCATTGCAATATATTGCAACAGAAAGTCCATTTAGTTTTATTTTATGAACAGAAAACTCTTATACTTTGTCAGACAATTAATTCCTATAGTCCAAAATCTTCCTGTAATRCTTGGGCAGAAACAAGTGATTTATGAAGACACTATTGAAAATGTTAGCAGGATAATTTAGGGCAACTAATACCATGATTCTTGTCCGTTAATGACTGAGTTCAATATCCTTTATTTTAGTATAATTTCTCAAATTCTCTTGGTTTCAGGAATTCTCTTGCCACAAAACAATGATGTCCACTGAATTCCACAGCCTGATATCCAAATAGATGTATTTATGGTATTAGATTTACAACTGTTTCGTTTCCTGTAATCATTCATTAAAAAAATAAAGATATTAAAGAACAGAAAGATTTTATAAAAAATATTTTTTTTATTTTTAGAGAGCAATTTTTACTAAACTGCAGGAAAGTATGTTGTCTCTTAGTATGGAAATGAATGTCTATATTTTTAATGTGACATTTGAAAAATAACTACGATGTGTAATTATACGCATTAAAACCAGAACGTAGCTGTGAAAAGTGAGATAGAAATTATTTTTCAAAAACAGAATGAAGGTATAAATACAGGCAATAAATATTGGTAACTCAAGTACTATGCTGTTGACCTTGTATTTGGTTTTTTCCCCACCTAAATTCACACATCTGAGATTTTCTTTTAATGAGTAAATAGGTAGTTCAAAGCGAAGAAACCATGGAAATATTCTGCTTTCTGCAAGAGAATTTGGTCAAGAAAAATATTTTTATGAGCATAGCATGAATTTTTTGTTGTTTTTCTGAAGTTCCTATCATAGCACAAGGTGTTCTTGATTTCCTGGTAAATTGTTACTCTAATCTACTCCCAGCTGGGCTGATATTGAGCATTTTCCAGATCTGGATGATGTCTGGCTGAGAACTGTCCAAATTTAATAAGGAGTAGGTCAGCAGGCAATTTGACTTGGATTCAGGTGTCCATTCTCTTATCTAAAATCTTGCCATTATTAGCTTTCCTAATGAACCATATGAAAGAAAGTTTTTTGCTATTGCAGTGCTCCATTAAACCATTTATTGGAATAACATATTATGATTCCTACAACTTTAGCCTTGTTCAAACTTGCAAAACCTTAAGAAAATGAGCTCTGTTCCATTTCAAAAAACACTTATGAAAATGCTGTAGTAACATCTCAAAACAATGAATTAAAAACTTAGCTTCTCATAGCATATTTTGATTTCATTCCATGCCTCACACCCAGCTRAGGACAGACTGTGAGTGGATTTGCTGAGGTATGTTGGGTTGAAAGGAGCTATTAAGGAGTTGCTATTAAGCTCTTTATTATCTTTATTGTTTGCCTTTTCTATTAATATTATCCTCTTGCTCATTTGGTTTGTAATTTTAGTAATAGATTGTTACTACTTTTACTACAGTTTTGATAATTGTTTGATGTGTTTTCTTATTGTTGTGAGTTAGCTGGGTTTGATTAAYGTGATAATTTATATCAGAAAGGTCTGTGCTGCACAGTTTTTCCTTAAGGGTTCTTAATGGTGTGTTTTGCTTTCTTTTTCACTTTCTTTGTGAGTCAGTTCAGTCAAAACAAAACCTATTTCCACTAATGAAGATGTACTTGAATTTGCAGTCTGGCTGGATGATGGGTCATGCTCTTCTTGATTGTTTGCCTGAGAAATAGACCTACAGTTGCACTGCTCACACTATGGGATATGCTGTAGTTACCCCTCCGTAATTATAGAATCCTAGAGTGGTTTTGCCTGGAAGAGAGCTGAAAAATCATCTTGTTCCAACCCCCCTGCCATGGGCAGGGACACCTTCCACTAGACCAGGTTGCTCAGAGCTCCATCCAACCTGGCCTTGAACATTTCCAGGGATGGAACATCCAACACTTCTCTGGACAACCAGTTCCKGTGCCTCACCACCMTCACAGTAAAGAATGTTTTCATAATATCCAATCTAACCCTATTCTCTTTCAGTTTAAAGCCATTCCCCCTCGTCCTGTCACTCCAGGCGCCTGTAAATAGTCTCTCTCCATCTTTCCTGTGGGCTCCCTTCAGGTACTGAAAGGCCACAATTAGGTGACCCCAGAGCCTTCTCTGCTCCAAGCTGAACAATCCCAATTCTCTCAGCCTTTCCTCATAGCAGAGGTGCTCCACCCCTCTGATCACCTTGGTGGCTTCCTCCGGACTCGCTCCAACAGGTTTACATCCTGGTAAGATCATTTTGAGTTGCAGGTGCTGCACATCTGTGGCAAAGCCAAAGGGTTGAGACCATAGGGTCACCTGTCATCCAAGACTGCACTACATCTAAGAGGAGCAGTTCCTGCTGGTTTTACTTGCCTGGTTCTTATGAGATCCCCATTGTGCCTSCCTGCACAGGTGAAGTGACTCATCCACCTGCACCATCTTCCCACAGGAGTGCCAGGGCTGGAGTGAGGCAAGGGCTGTGGCACTAGAAGGAAGGAAAAGGAGAGCAGGGTCACTCTGGTGAGCAAGGACAGGGTAGCTTGACTTAGAAAAGTGTCTCTTGTCTCAGGGATTTGCTGTACCTTGCTCACTCGTTGCTGCTTTCTCTGCCTGGCAAAGGGAGATCATGTGAGGCCATACGTTCATTTCCCTTTGGTGGAGGATGTCAGCTTCCATAGATAATTCTCTTTTTAAGACTTTCAGGCAATCCAGGCAGATTTAATATTTCTCCTGGAAGTTCATTGTATTGTATCCTTATCCAGAAGATAGTGTGAGAATAGTTTCCTTAATTAAAGAAAACCTTTAATTTGTCACTTCCTAGCTATGTGCAAATGTTTCTTTACAAGATAAGATTGTATTTGCCTGGTTAACTCACAATTTATTGTCCCAAAACTCTCTTTTACCCACTGGAGTGTATATTTTCTTCTAATCTGCATGTTAACAAATGTAAATTTCTAAATGGTACATATAGATATAGAATATTTTTGGCTCTAGATTTTAAACAGATATGTCAATGTTCATCATTTGTGCTATTACCTAGATTTAGTCTGGATAAAGTTCAACAGCACATTAAAAATACCCCTGCGATTCTAGTATTAGCATAACTGGAGATTCTCAGTCCCGTGAGGGATGTGTAAAGTGTAGGTTGATTTTAATATTATCCTTCTTTAAAAATTTTCCTTTTTGAAAGGTTATGAAATACTCCCAGATCTTCTGAAAATATGTATCTTCATGAGAAACAATTTCCAATATATGTATACCTTTAATTTCTACACATTTTATGAAAAACCTATTCATTTTGCTTTGCTCTTTATTAATTCTCAGATTTTGAGGTTTCATCCTTTTGACTTAATTCTTGTTGCTTGAGTAAAAATGAGTTTTATTGATCTTTTTTAAGYTCATAAATATTTTAAATTTGGATTTTTCTATTTTTTGCCTTTTCCTGTGACACCATTTCAAAAATTGCTCATTGCACAGTAAGTGGCAGCTACATAAAATTGAAGGGGAAAAATTGATATGGTTCTGTTGTATCAAATATATTTGTTTTATATAAATATATAAAGTAGTTATATAGTATGGACAGCTTTTTAAAGTGTTTCACTAGTTTTGTTAATAGATTTTTTTCTATTGGCATCTGAATCAGAATTTGGCACAGATTTGCCAAAAATCTGAACTCATGATAATGTTTTTCCATTGAAAGATTAGCTATTTTTCTTAAAATTGTTGCACCACTATTTGACAATAATTTTTATGTATGTATTGCCTAAATTGTTCACTACTTCTGTCTTTGGAAAACTGATTTTTTTACTTACTTTTCTTAAATTTATTGAAGGAAACTAGATAAACTGATTTAAAAATATTTCATAGCAATAAGTATATCTACTATTATTTCTTACATATACTGCTCAAATTCAGTTGGGGGGGGTCCTGGCATGTTTTTAACCTGTTTTTGCTGCTAATTCTCTTCTTACCCAATGTTATATAAGAATACAAGTGACAAGAGGTAATTAACAGGATACTTGTGTGGTAGTTGTCCATAGGTAAGCTGTGCCAACTCCTGTGTGATATTTACAGACAAGAATTCCAGCAGCATTGGAATGTCAGTATGTAACTTTATCTGCAGATTAATTTTTTTTTCTCCTTCTCTTTGAACCACAGTGATCACTGCGGTTGGTGGTCACCTCTGCTTGCACATCTATACATTCTTTTTCACTTCTTATAATTCCAACCCTTCTATTTAGTTCTTTACAAATTGGTCCTCAAACTTGATGCTACTTTTCAGCAGAAGCACTGGGATCTGTCACAATCAATGTAAGGATTTTTAGAGTGGATTCATACAGATCCCTTGAAATTCTACTTTGTTTCTTATGTCACTACTCAAATTTTCCCAGTTGTTCAAATTTATACGTTTGTATTTCATCTCCAGCCAGTAATGCTGGGCTTTAACTCACCATGTTTATGAGCTACTGWGGTCGTACATCCACCATGTTTCTGTCAAGTCTCCTACATCATTTTTCTCTGTTAGTCACAGCTTCCAATTTCTCCTTGTTTGTCCTTCAAGCTTGTTGTGTTAGCATGCAGGTATTTTATTATATTTCATATATGCCTGAAAGCTCTCTGGGATTGATGTACCAACATCCTTGTGAACTATCTGAAGGTTCTTCRTGCTTGTCTACTGCTAAGGAGCTTTTCTCCTTTCTCCTCCTTATAACCGTGAAGAATGTTATTTATTTAATATGTGTAATTGATCTAGCCACTAAATTAGTCACCCAAAACAACGAATTCATCTGAATTTATTCAGATCAACTGCTAGTTCTCATCACTGCTTAGAGACAGCAAAACACAAATGCATATCACACTCAAAGAAAACAAGCTGGAGAGAAGAGTAAGAGAGATTGAGAGGGATTTAGGAAGCAGGTTGCTGCCCTAGCATTGTACAAAACATGCTTGTCTTATTCCCTAAAGAGTTATAACTTGTGTATTACATGAAACAAAGTAGAGAGATYGGGACTTACCTCAATTATCTTTATGCCCAGAAAACCCTCCCAAAATAACAACAGAGAGAGTCTGAATTCTGGTGTCCCAGGGCATGTGAGGCTAAAAACACCACTTCCTGATGGCAGGGCCAGGCTTCCCATKACCCCTTTTCAGCCAGGCTGGGGCTGCATATACTGGGAACAGGTCTGCCCTTGCCTTCCTCATTTCCAAGCCACAGGGGCCCAGAACTGACAGGAATAAAATGGGTATTGCACAGCAGCAGTAAAAATTTTGCAAAGCATGAAAAGAAAATTTTATTATCAGGCACCTTCAAAAAGCAGAAGTTTCTTTCAGTTTGGATTGCAACATGAAGGGGGAAAGCTAAGGTCTGATCTGATTAGTTTTTCAATAAAAATTACTTCACAATGAAATAAGCAAAACTAACCAATGGACCACATGAAAATTAGTCATATAAAGAAATATGCAGAAAATACTGGTGACCATTATAATCTGAAACCTATGGTCAGAAATTTCAAAAGCAGAAATCTCCTTCTTTCAGCTAATTGTGCACAGACTCTGCAGTTACAGGTGCACAACCTTTACTGTAGAAATGACAGCTATCATTCACTAAGGCTGTAATCTTGCAAACGCAGCCATGTGACTAATCCCCATTGAAGCCAGGCATCTGCTTATCCCAAGTTAGCAGGAGAATAGATCAGGAAGTCCAGATTGTTCTGTTTTGTCTTAGGGGAAAAAGGGAAAATAATTAAAATTATTGTTCAAGAGAATGCAAATCAGGCTAGCTCATAAAATGAGCACAAGGGCATTTGTTAAAATTACCATGCAAACAGTTTCAAATTAATAAACGGAAATGTTTTTTAATGTAATGAATAATTAGACTGTAAAATTTACTGTTAAAGTATATTATTGATGCAAATACCTAAGCAAGAATAAGAAAATGTTTATAAACTGCATATGAATAAGAACTGCATAGGCAATAAAAACAGAATATGCAGAAAAATATTAGGTGCTACTGGATGCCGTAGTGCATGTGAGAATGCAATACTCATCAGCTGTGGTCATGGGGAAAGGGAAATGAACTTCCCAGTATCTTTATTKTCCTTTGTCACTGAACATCAGGCAGTACTTATGTGCCATTGAGCATCTATTTTCTCTGCCATGGTGCATACTTTTAGCTAATAAGTTTTGATTTATAATACCCTTGAATGTCTCATGCTGTAACTCAGCAAAATTTCAATCTCTCTTTTGAAATTTTGAAATGTTAAAATGTTACTTTGAAAACTCTAAATATCCATATTAAAATATTTCCCTAGTAAATGTGATCAGTTGGACAGAAATAGCCCAGAAACATCAGAAAAGTAGGGATACGCAAGTACTGTGACACTCAGATTGCCAGATGCTTTAAAAAGGGAAATAAGAAATGCCATCAAGCCATATGATCCATAGAAGCCTTCCAAAACAATTTTGCTGAGGTTCAGGAACAGAGGTTTGCAGTCCGGTCTATAAATCATTTTGATGTTATCTAAAAGACCAACAGAGTGATAAAGTTAAAATGAAGTATTTTTATTCCTCTAAGCAAACTTTATCAGAGTGAAACACGAAATCACTTTGATTTTGTAAACAATGTTCTTTATGAATTTCCAGCTTCTGCATACCAATTATCTGATAAGCTCTACTGTTACCCCGTGAGTTTTTTTCTGTCTGACTCTGTGGCACTTCGATTACCAAAGAATACAGTCATGCATTTTCACAGAGAAGGAACTGAAGAAAGACTGTTAGTATTCTTGAAAATCTTGCAAAGTAAGGTTAGTGATATTTCAGTTGGGAACACACCTCTTCTTTGCCTAAGGGACTTACTGTCTTTTACGAGGCTTGCTTAGTCTAATACAAATTTTTAAGGAGAGAGAGAACTAGAAAACACCTGTGAGTGACTAGCCTGAGGTAACTAGGAGAATGATGAAGTGACAAAACAGTAAAAAACCATCTGTTTCTTATTCTGTTGAAAAAAACTTATCCCATCCTGGTGCTATGGAACATTTTAGGAAGCCACTCATCCATTTAGTCTCTACTTGCGGATGTGTTTACTCACTAATTTCTCTCTGGAAACTGAATGATATAATGAAAAGGATTCTATGAAACTCCAATTTATTGCCCAAATTTTACCATGAATATGTGGATGGTTCTCATCCACAATTTATGAACAGCACAGGCCCTTACTGCAAGAGTACAAAATGAAGTATTTCCCCCTGTAGTACAAATTGTACTGATGAAACAAGCAGGAGGAGCCAACTTTCATCTCTGCTTTTGGGGGACTTCACATACATGAACCCACCCTGGTCAACATGAGCAAACCTGTACCACTGGTCCAGTCTAATGCTTTTCCCTGCTCCCCACCCTGCTGATTCATGGATCTGGTTACAGGTAGGAGATGGGCCCAGCTGGGAAGTGTGCTGTGATTAATGCTCCTGCTGTATAAGGGGCAGATGGCACAACACTCCTTGGCTGGATGGATTTATTAATTCTGCCTCTGAAAGAGGTGGCTTGCCATATTCCTTTGGCATCCTTGAGGTTAAAAGGAAACCTGCCTTGTTGGGGGTTGAGGCACTGTGCCCACTGAATCTAAAAATTAAAGAATCAGCTACTTGTTTGGACAAAAGCAAGACTTAGTGGCACGACTCCACAGACTTTATTTAAAAAAAAAGAAAAAAAAAGAGTGAATTTTTCCATCTATGAGAATAATGAATAGTCTTTTCAGTACAGAAGTTAAATATTCTGCATCCTTTTCTGGAAGGTGTTGTGATAACTATTTCTGTTTTAACCTTTCTATTTGGTTGTTTGGCTGCTGAACTGGAAAAAGACCTCTTTGGGATCAAACTGATTCAAAATTTGAATTGTTCCAGTAAAACAGAATTAAATAGAGCAATTACCTCTTTTTCTTTATAATGATATTATGTTTTATGTTAGAAACAAGTATCCTTGTACTTCCCCTTCACAGGAAGTGGAAAGTGTAGGCTGACTTTCTCAAGCAGGGACCTAAGGTAGACTATATGTTGTAATATTTAGTTGGTTGATAAAAGAGAGCTATCACAGCCTTTTATCTCTATACCATCTTCCCATTTCTCCTCTTTATCTGCTCAGGTATTTGACCTTTTTCTGAAATTCCTAATAGTTTTGGAATGAGTTAAACTTCATTTTTCATCAAATTTGGTATTTGTAACACAATMGAATAACTATATTTAGCTTTAGTGCCAATGACAAGGAAAACAGCAGTGATGCCAGAGCTAACAGAAACACCGACTGGGACCATGGTCAAGGCTTGTATTGTACAAGTCAAAATGATTCCTCAGTTCTCCTAGTGTTACCTGAAACTGGATTCTCAAAGCTGGTGTAACTTTTTCTGCCTGATGTAGTTACAGAGGGAAAGTATGATAATCACACTTATTTAGGATTGGGTTTCTCTGACAGAAGTGYGTTCATTCTTGTTAGGGATGATCCTCACTAGGGCGAAAAAACCCCGCTCAAAATACATAATATCACCTGTAGCTTTGTCTCTCCTCCTGATGTTCTTCCCATTTTCACTTAGACTCATGACACAATAACTCTTTGGCATCTGAGTAACCACCAAGGTTAACAAGATTTAAGTACTCGTGGTTTTTTGCAGCTGGTGAGATTGAGGAAAGTTCTAGGGAATTGAGAAACTCCTGTGATTATTGTTGCCCGCGTTGCAAAGAAAGAGAATTTACAGCAAATTCTCTACTGCAGATGGTCTTCACCAGTAGTGATAGTGTTGGGAATCTGCTCTTTTGGCTGCAGTTGAAGGAAAGGTGGACTTCCCAAAAGAGCAGGAGGTGTACATAAAACCCACATGGACCACAGGTGTTCCACTGGGAAATTAATGAAAACTAATTAGTTGGATTTCCCTGGCTGGTGTTTGAATGGCTGACTTAATTTTTAAATTTATTATTTTTTTCACTGTCAGTACTGCTCGGAGAGCAGCAAAATTACCCAGCCTGTAAAGAGCTGGCTTGGCTGTCGAGCTGTAGGAAAGCTGGTCACAGGGACTGCAATATCTATGTTATTTTTACATTAAAGATTAATGAAATATTTCAAGGCATATACACGTCTTTTAGCTATTACCTTTGTAAGGGTATGAGAGCAAATGCAAAGCCTGATCAACAAGTAACATAAAAGGGGAACAGGGATACTCAACTGAGTACCTGCAGCACGTTTTTGTCTCRGTTGGAACCTCTACTGTTGAGGATTTAAGGAAATATTTGTGTAACTTCATTCTTCTTTACTTAAAATGAAGGCATTGTTGTCTCAAACTCTCATACCAATAAATTTTTAAGGCTRTTGAGGTGGTTGTCTAGAAATAACTGTGTCAGGTACATTTTACTGAACATATTGCTACCATTTATCAAGTATTCTTGTCTAATAATTGCTTCATTTGAAGCCTTTCTGCCTTCATGCAAATAATAGATCATCTTGCAAGCCCTGGCTGGAAATTCATAACATGGGAGGGAAGGAAGAGATATGAGTTTTGTTCTGTCCATGYCTGCAGTATCTAATTTATTCATCTCCATCTCAATTTGGATTATTAAGAGGGACAGAATTACATGTGGAAAAATCCAGGCTTCATTATTTGGATTTCCACGAGCAAAGCCACTGCAGAAAGCACAGTACACTTATAAGAAGCATAAAATGAGTATTTCATAATTTATGTCATATTTTATTTCTTTTTTCATCCTATAAATTATATTTATTTATATATTAACASCTTGTAACCTGTCTTTTACATATGTTTAGTTCCTGCAGATGAAACCCCCCCCCCCCAAGATTTTAAAACACGATGTATATCTTTATCTATCATCTGTTTTTGCCAAATCTCTACCTGCCAGAAATCAGATAGAGAAAATCTGCCCCACTAGTTTCATAAACTCATATGTGAAAGTCTTGGATGTGAAGATAATGTCAACATTCAAATAGTCAGACAATAAAGTTAAGAAACATTTTCCCTCTCCTGCCCACACTACAGCTTCAAATGTCACAGCTTTTAGAGGCATTACTCTTGTTTGAGTCTGTTAAGTGAGCCTGGGATTTGGACAGCAACAACACAAGCTTTCAGCAGAAATACTGAAGTCAGCTATATCCATTGCTATTGCTTTCCTTGGCTTTATTTTTTCTTAAATGGCTTCTTTTCTTTGAGATACAGTAGACTTTTGTTGATCAWGATGGCTGTTCAATTTAATTATCCAAAATTCCTGTTCAGAAGAACTTTTTAGTCTTAATTATGTTGTTAATTAAATATTAATGTCTTCTCCCTGAAGACATGCTTGACGTGCCTGGCCTGGTTCAGAGAGGGAGGTACTGCCTTGAATCAGGCACTGGCCCAATGGGATACCCATCCCACCATCATAGCTTGGGGTACAGGAATGGCCTACAGAGCCAATCCACAGGAAACAGTGAAAACACTCTGTAAGCTTTTTATTCTTAGAAGGACACAGAGTCATAGAATGGTTTGGGTTGGAAGGGACATRAGAGATCATCTCATTCCAATCCCCCTGCCATGGTCAGGGACACCTTTCACAGGACCAGGTTGCTCAGAGCATCCAACCTGGCCTTGAACACTGCCAGGGATGGGGCACCCACAGCTTCTCTGGGCAACCTGTGCCAGGGCCTCATCACCCTCACAGTAAAAAACGTCGTCCTAATATCTCATCTAAACCTACCCTCTGTCAGTTTGAAGCCGTTCCTCCTCGTCCTGTCACTCCAGGCCCTTTTAAGTAGTCTCTCTCCATATTTCCTGTAGGCTCTACAGCCTTTGTGGTGAAGTTTTCCCGTGATTCAGTTATATTTTATTCCTAGTGTATCTCTGCATCTCCAAGGATGTCTTCTCTTCTAGCAGATTTTAGTTTTGGCTGCTGCCAGCCTTGTTAAGCACCAGCCACTGCTCTTAAAAACAACTGTGTATAATCAGATCTTAGGGGAATGTTTCATCTGCAAGTGGATTTCCCAGTTCAGTACATCCTAATCAACCAGCACAACCTAATCATACTCGACCTTGTTAAAATTATTTTTATTTGCCAAATTCCATTAAGTCAACCTTTTTGTCTTTTAACTTAAAAGCACACAGAGTGTGAGAATTGATTATATTTTATTTTTGTGGTGAAAGAAAGTTTTTCCTCCCGAGGTATTTGATCACGAAGTTAGAGTCTTAAGACTAGCCCTGAGTATCTGATATATCAATTGGATTGTCTGCCATGGCCTTTTATTTCTTGACATAATCTTTTAGCAATAGCATTTGTTGTTGAATGATTTTTTTGATTTTTCTTCCCTTCCATGACCGTCCTTTTAACCTTTATTTCTCACATGTACAGCTAAAAATGCTGAACTTTCAAATACAGATGGCTGCAACAAGACTATATGTGTCATGTGTTCTGCTTATTTCAATAAATTCCTGTCATCTTGTAAATTCTAATTTTTCAAATGCTTCCTATCTTGTATGTTTAGCCATGATGACTTTTAGTGACTTATTTTAAACRGACAAGTGGAACTATTTAATTTCATCTTGATTCATTTGTCTAGTGGAACAAAATTGTACTAAGTAAAATATTCATCTTGATTGCCAAGATCTGTTCTATAGCAACCATATTTATCTCCAATACCATTAAAAGGGTCAAAGCATTTACTCTTAATTAGTATCTTCAGACTATAACACGAATAGTTTCTTTATTGCAGTTTCCATTCATTACAGCTTTTATGAACAATAGAATGTAATTCCATTTTCTAGGCTGCACAAAAATGTTTTTCAGCTTTCTGTAAAATAAAACTAACAGATTAGTAAATACTTTGCAGGAAAGATGTATTTTGTTATTAGAGAAAACCCTAATAAGAGAAGATACAGAGCTGTAGGTATTTTATTCAATTGTGCTTTACTAATTGGGTTGAACTTCTTTTTCTCCTTAATTCATCATATGAACATCCTTCTTTCCCAAGGAAATCTGATAACTCTTGAATGCTGAAATCGATGGATGCTTGATCGATACATTCTCCCTCTGATGCACGGACGTAATACAGCCTATCATCACAATGTTCAATTGACATGTCTAAGGAAATATTAGGACTAGATTATATCTTCTGATAGCTGAAAAATGCTTTTTTGTCTGAATGAGGTTTTTAAAATAAAAGGAAGATGTATTTGTAGTTTGCAACATAAGACAGAGATATTTAACTTAGTTTTCAGTGTATTTCAGCTGAACTGTATTCTACTAGAAATAGGGTGTTAGAGGAAGACCCTGGCAGCTAGTACAAAAGAATTCTATAATGGGTTGATAAATGCACAATTTTGTATTTGACTGGGTGTGTAAGTTGGAGGGTGATGGACTTTTAGTTATGAAGTGCCCTAAGTAGAAAGCTTCATAAATGCTTCTAATTTACAAAATTTATTTTAAAAGTTCTTAGAAACAGTAATAATGACTTACTTAAATTTGTTCAGCTTCTATCCAATTGCAATGAGGTGGGGGGGGTGAGGGGAAAACCAAACAACAAAGAGATATAGGATATTTTAGTCAACCAAGAAATTTTCAGTTAGAAATGGGGACCAGTTAAACATCTAGTTCCAGTTCTGCAGGGAAGTGTTTGGGATTTCTGTGGCAAACCAGSAACTTGGTGTCTTCCTCTGTAGGTTATAGGGAAAGCAGATATTCTAGATGTCCGAGTAATTCATGAGAGAGGAATTGATACTCAAGTTATCCCAAATTTCCTGTGCAACTTGTAAGAAGTTTTGCTCCTGAATCCATCAGAAAATAGAAATATACTCACTTGCAGAGGTAGGAATTATATAATAATTGGGTCTGTGTTATGCAGAACAAGCCCAATTGAAAAACATTATTATGTACAGCAGGGCATGCAATTACCCAGCACACAGAGCATGACCAATCTCGCCTTTGAAGTGGAGCACCAGATGTATCAGTTGTAATTTGCCCACATCAGAGCACAGCACCAGCCCTCRCAACACTGCACACTTTGCTACGCTGGGGTTTTATTTGATCCCKGTTTTAGTTCAGGGAAGATCTAAAAAGATGAATTGTTTCGTGGAACTAAAAGTGGGATTTTTTTTTCCAAAGATGTTCTTGAAAGAAAAAAAGGAAGTAAAAATGTAATAGAGAATATAGGATTTATTTCCTTTTAATTAGTAAGTACAGTTTATAATACATTCTAAAACACYGAATTCTGACTCTTTCAAAATCATTGCAGCCTTTGGCCAAACCCCTGTTACAGCAAGATAAATCTAGAGTCTTGGGTTTTTTTGTTGTGGGTTTTTTTCTGAAGAATTGAAACTTTTAAAAAATTATCAAACTCAGACCAACAAGACCAGCATGAAGGTCCTTTCACCTTCTTTCTTATTATCTGCCCAAATCACACTTGTGAAAAGTCTCRTCATTGTTAAAAATATAGCTTATGCAGGAAAAAAATAAAATATAAGAAAAATTATTGAGCTCAGAAGCTCTACTGGCTTGAAGAAATGTTTTCATTTTGTACATTAGTTCTCACATAACCAAACATTTCCCAAAACAGCCACTTTCACAACTCAAGAGAACTGCATATTTTTATCAAATTCCCTGCTGCCTGTTTTGCTGCAGTTATGAATATTTTAAGTATGTTTTTAATAGCCTAGTTGAAGAAATAGTCCTTCCATACAGTAAGTAGGATGCACAATAAAACTATGTTTATTTCAGTGTAAAGAAGCAGCCAGACTTCTCCACTCTGTGGAGATGGGCACTGCAATATAACATGACGTTAAGCTAATGATGGGGAGAGAAGCACTGTCATGGTGGGATCTGAAAATACTGCCAAGTCCTTAATGCTCAGAAAATGCCTGAAAACTTGCATCTGCTCTCATGGGAAACTGCTATAGCAGTGAATTCTATCCACAGAATATTTAACATTTTTCATTGCTCTTTGATGGCATCTGTTCCCTGAGGTATCTTACATAAGGCATCGTATTTCCAGCTTGAAGCCAAATTAAGATCAGACATACAGTAATTGCTCTTTGCTGATGTTTTCAGTAATTCATCACTGATGGCACAATCGTGTACTCTGCTCATATCTCTGAGAACCTAAATGAAGAACACTCCTTTGCTGAGAGTCAGAAGTTTTTGTCAAGCCTAAGGGATTTTTTTATTATAAATATTGCAGGTTCCTGACCTGAAAATTTGCATTTTGTATAAAAAGACCAAAAAAATGGGGAGAAGGATGCCAAATACCAGCTGAATGAACAGATGGGTAGGAGGCAATTTTTAGAGTCATCATCTGGCTTTGTACAAAGAGAAGGGAAAGTTTGTCATTTCTCAGAGAAACACTTGACACTAGGTCTGAAGTCTCCCGGCTGAAAGGCTTCAAGCTTTGGATGGATCCTGGCTACTTTGGCTCTTCCTTGCTCTTGTTGAGTTATATTTGGTAGAGGGAAAGACTGACATTTTCTATGTGTTCATGTATTTATTGCGGTGCTCAGTAAGACCAGCTCTAAATGTAGTCTGTGTCTGCATCTAATGTTCTTAGGCTAACACAAGATAATAATAATAAGGGGTTTTTTTCCTCACATTGTGCTTTCTGGATTATGACATGTATATGAAGAAATACAGGAGTATGGTATTTGTTCATACAAATGCAAATCAAATGAAGCAACAAATATGACACTGACACAAAGGAATGCTTATGTGAGCCAGTGGCTTTGAAGTATTTTGACATCGTATTAATTGGGAAATTAATAATAATTGTTTGCTGGTTGTTTTGGTTTTTTTTACCTGCTATGAACCCACAGGAAAATGCGGCATTGTAGTCATAATAAGTAAAATAAATTTGGTTTAACAATTTGACATCTTCTATCATGCTTATACCACCTGCATGAGTTTAGGATAATTTTTTTTTCTAAATTATTATGTCAAATCGACTCATTTATTTGCTTTATAAATCTACATTTTTTTTCTGAAGAATGTTTGTGAGATGTCCCCAGCAGGACTGCTGGTCCTTCTCAGTCAAAGGCAAGACAGATTACACCTTCCCTGAGAGGATCTGCACCATGTTATGCTTAGCTGATAGCAGTGTATCTCAGAAATATCTTGACATGTTTGGTTATACATTTCTACTACTAGAGTCCAAAATATTCCAGCTAGTTTCCACTAAAGCACAGTAATGGTGTGTGCTAACCATAAGAGTTAATGTGGTACTTTGGCAGATGCCACACTGGCTCTGTTTCACTCTTTATTCTCTGTCTTTGTGTTTTGCCTCTGCTTTCCGGGCCAACTCAAAACCCAAACTGTATTTGCCAAATGTTATGTGTTTTCATTTATGTTGTTTGTAGATTTGATTAATTCAGTTTTTGGCACATGAAAGCTTTGAAACTAAAGCTTCATCCAATGTTGGAGCCCATTTCTGGTGCCTCCATTTATTCCATTTCAGATTTTGTTGTTTTTATTTAAATAATTTTAGTATGGCTGAGGGTAGCAATCACTCTACCTGGTTTGGATTTGACACAAGCCTTGCTCACAGAAGGGCTTGTACAGCATTATGATGCTCTTCATTCAGATAGAGGAGGTCACCATAACATTATATGCCAGATGGCATCAGCGTCTGYCTCCCACATCCAGGCCATCAGATTTTCAGTATTCAGGGTGGGAATCATAAAATGGTTTGGGTTGGAAGGCATCTTCAAAATCATCTCATTCCGACTCCCATGCTGTGGGCAGGGACACCTTCCACTAGACAAGGTTGCTCAGAGCTCCATCCAGCCTGGCTTTGAACACTGCCAGGGATGTGGCAGCCACAACTTCTCTGGGRAACCTGTGCCTCATCAACCCCACAGTAAAGAATTTCTTCTTTATCCCTAACCTAAATGTCCCTCTTTCGGTCTGAAACGCCTGTCCTGTCACTACAGTTCTCCCTTGTTCTATCTCTACAGTTCCTGACAAAGAGTMCCTCTCTGGCTTCCCTGTAGCCCCTTCAGATAGTGGAAGGTGCTCCAAGGTCTCCACACAACCTYCTCCAGGCTGAACAACCTCCACTTTCTCAGCCTGTCTTTGTAGGGGAGGTGGAATATCCTTCAGCATCTTTCCTGTCTGTTCAGAAATAACCCTTCATGGACCATTCCCTGAAGAATCAGATTCTTTTTCGTTAGAGAATGCCACAAGCAAATCACTTTGCTATGCTCGTGAACAGAAACATAGGAATCCTTTTTTCCCATTCCTGAAAATGAAACTCTAACTGATGTAACCCARTCTAAGCCAAGGAAAAAGGAAACAACATGCATAGAAAAATTATTTTGATCAAACCTCAACAAAAAATAAAGTTCTATGAACAACTGCCTAATTTGCTACAGAAAGGAGTGCATAAGCTTGTAAAAAATAAAGCATGGTTAAGCCATCATTTAAAGTCTGRGCAATTAATTTGTCTCATGCTGGATGAAGAAACCAGGTTGGCAGAGAAGTGTGGAGTTTTCTTTATTTCTGTTTCTGATTTAGTTCCCCAAAWGCTGATTATACAGAAAGATCACTTTTCCCAAGAAATAAGAACTGAGYAGTATATTTGTAAATGTATGAAAGGTTCCTTTGCATAACTCCCAGAAAAAAAAAAATCCTTGACCAGATCAAATGGGCTGATACAGAACCTTTTATAGAACCTAAAGCTCAGAGGCTTTACACTCTGAGAATTTTGTTATGAAGACATAGACAAGTSTTCATCTTGGAGATATTTCCTTGCTCCTTAGCTTGGAAAATACATTACTAGASTAAATTAATATTTATGGTAATATATGCATAAGGTGTATATTCATATATAAATCCCATTTAAGTTTATATGGGTCAGGTTGATTATGCATGTTCAYGGTAATATTAACAATCTTCAGAAAAGTTCTTACAAATAACTACATATTTCTCCATAYCTAAACTAGGGAATATAAACCCATCTTTATAATTTTAAAATTTTTTTTGTATTTTTTCTACCCATGTTACTATTTAAGAAAATAAATGCATTGATATATAAAGATAATATAAAATATGTAACAAATCACAAAATATGATATAATTATTCTGGATAAATATTTATCTGTTAATTCTTACATTTTGAAAAAATTTTATGAAGCATTTTAATAACTTTTCTATGACCATTCCTGTCRTATTTTCCTTTTTTTTTTCCTTCCTAATTTTCTGTTGGCCATCGTCTTTCTTTTTTGCTAAATTTCCCAGTCCCAGAATAACCTCATATGATACAGAACTCGTTTCTATTTTGTTCTTCCTAAATATGTATAAATTGAAACAATATGCACCATTATTAAATTTTAGTATTAAATAACCCTCTAAGTGGGTTTTAAAAGGTTACAGAAGAGTTAAACTTAATGTTGTGGGTTTTTTAATCTACACATTGTATCTGCCTCATTGAGTTCTCAGTGTGTTTGCTAATGAACTACATGATGTTGTGGCAGATCCTGAGGCAGAAGCTGGGAGGAGTAACAATCTTATGAATAAATGTTATTAAAATCATTACATGACATGCTATCCTGCCATGATGTTAATCTGTTTGGGGACACAGTTAAGATGTGGTGGCAAGGGAACTGAGTTTCTCAGCAAATGGTGTAAAAAATGAAATTTGAACTAGACAGCTCTTGAAAATAAATTGATTTGTCACCATTCATGCTAAAAATTTGACCTCCTATTTATCTTAAAGAGAGGGGAAAAAAAAGGAAAAAAGAAAATCTGGATGATTACATGTTTTATTACTTTCTTGTTTCAGTATGCRAATTATTCTTTGAAACATACAATACATTTTAAAATATTAAAAACATTAAGATGCTAAAAACTCATTTTTTTACCTTTGCTATTATCAATTTGCAACTGAAGCCAAAAAGCTCTGTTTGGTGCGTGTGGTATTAGCTGGAGATTTCTGTGATTTGGTCAGAACAAGCAAACACAGGTAAGTCTCTCAGCATGTTGCAAACAGATTCTCCAAGGGCATCTCTATTTAGGCAAGTGTTTCTAGTTTATTAAAAATGGATGGTAAAGAGGGAAGAGAGCTGGAGTGTTTGAATCTGTTTGCTCAGCTGTTGGTTTGCTGAATGAAGTCTGGGTAAACATCTTGCAGTTTTTCCTGTAAAATCTTATACTTGGTGAAGGSCACTGATGATAGAGGAAATCACAGTAATAAGAAAAACACTTGGTTGTCTGTTTGAGGTGAAATTTCTATTATTACCTGGCATAGGATTTAGCTCTGAAAGAATTTCTTTTCATAGCTTTACAGTCTCTGCAGAAAAACAGGTATTTCTGAGGTATAGTGTTATTTTCATATTTCCTCTTGGGTAAGAAAAATCGTTATAAGTGTTTATTGGGTTTGATTGATTCAGTYCTGAAGATGGCAACTTGGGCACCATTCAGTTATATTTAAATACAAGTGCTTAGTGCACCTGGAGATGTTATTTCCTCTGTAAAAAGCAGAGAGATACAACACTGGATCTGTTTTACAAAGTGCATTTCCTTATAAAAATAGATACAGCCTTATAAAGCAGAATGGGGGATGAATGCCAAACGAGTTTTCTCACCATGTCCTAGATGTTAYGTCCACCTGCTGGAGCCAATTCAGAAGAGACTACCAAGATGATGAGAGGGATGGAGCCCCTCTCCTTTGGGGAAAGGCTGGGAGAGTTAGGATTGTTCAGCCTGGAAAAGAGAAGGCTTTGGGTTAACCTGATTGTAGTCTTCCAGTACGTGAAGGGAGCSCACAAGAAAGAAGGAGAGAGACTATTTACAAGACCCTGGAGTGACAGGTCAGGGGGTAATGGCTTCAAACTGACAGAGCTTAGGTTAGACTAGATAGCAGGAAAAAATCCTTTTCTGTGAGTGGGGTGGTGTGTTATACACAGTTATCACCCTTTCACACAGAGCCCAGATCTATAATGATGTATCTCTTTGGTCTTTGCAACCTTCTTGGAAAACTACACAACCTACATTTACGTGTGTTTACAGTGATGTTTGAAGAAGATGTAACCAGCATTGTTTTAATTAATTTATGWTTTGACCACAGTTCTAATAACAGTAGAAATTGCTGCAACTCTAGTAATTTTAAGTGTGCTGTCACACTCATGGATTAATTTTTTTAGCACCCATGGAATCTGGCCGCTGCATTAGTTGTTAGAACCACTTACATTTGAATCTAGTTTTATTGCTTGTGCATTTTCCCCTAGAGGCAAATCTGAGCTTGACTCTAAATGTTTATCACAGGCTCTGGGCAGGTTTTGTTGCTCTGTCAATAGATGAGTTTCTTATTTAATTCAATTTTGTTCATTATAGTATTTTATGTATATCATGTCAGATAATTAAGAAAGTTTTAGTCTCCAGAAGAGAATAAATATCTACATACTTTTTTTTTGGTAGAGTCATAGTTTTATTTCAACTTAATTGAATCTTAATTTATACCGTTTAAGCATTAGGTAATGCATGCGCTTCAAGATCAATGTGGTACTTGGTGTGTTGTAGTAGATTACCTATGCTTCTAATATCTTGAGGAGATAATTCAGACATAATTTATTGAAAACTGCTGACCAAAACTTGGTTAAAAAAAAAGTTAAACTCATCTGGTTCTTCTCTGGGTTTTGCCAATCCAAAAATGTTTCCTGCTGCTGATAGTTTACTTGGGTCCATAGTGAAAAACTATTGTCAGAGCAGGGCAAGGCAGTTTGGTGGCAATTAAGAAAAGAAATAATGCTTCCATAACTCCAAAGTAAAATATAGAAGAATACGGTCTTGCAGTTACCAAAGTTCTGTTACTGACACTGTTGTCGAGAAAAGAATGAAATGAAACTCGTGTCTCGTCAGTGCAGTTGAAAGACATCATTAGCAAATTACCTATCAGCTTGTCTTATGAAAAATTCCTGTAACCTTTTCTTGGACGAAATAATTCTTTCGGTGACATCTTCATTATTTGCAGCCTCAGCTGACACTCTTGGGCTGCAGAAGCGTTGTCTTCCTTGTCCCTGCCCCACTGCACTTGGCTGCTGCTGACACAGGCTCCCCTAAATGCTGCTGCTCCTCCTACACACTTTTGTTCTCCACGGAAACYGTGGCATCCTGCCCAAACAGTGGCTGAGAGGCGAGGATCAGGCTGCCACCACGAGGAAGAATGTGGCTCTGCTGAGTGCCAGGGGAAAGAGCAGCAGAGTTTTGCCTCTTTGTAACAACACATAACACACGGGACAAGACTTGGAGGGTGGAAGAGGAAGTAATTTTTTCCAAATGGTCACTTGCTATGTCCAATGGCGTTCGTGGACCATCTTGCCTCCTTTGAGGGCCCTGCCAGCCCTGCCTGCCTCTGTCCATCCACCCCAATCGAATCACGGAACTCCAAGTGACAGACCAGTATTTCATTCACAAAGCTGGTATGCAGAATTTTTAAAAAGCTGCGTTTCCTGTGTAACCGTTAGCACATGCACTTTAATTACAGAGACAGGGAAATATTAGTATTTCTGCCAAATTCATGTCTTAGTGAATGTGTCGGCTGCACAACAGAACCAGCTGGAGATTGTGCAAAGGCTCCAAAGTGACAGCCCAGGATGAGGAGCCCGGCTCCTCACGGAGTTCTCCTGGCCGCAGATGGTTTCACCCTCTCCCTGAGTAGGAGGGAATGGGTGTGGAAATAACCTCTCATCAGAAACCACAGCCAAAACAGCACATCTCCTATTTCCTAAGGAATACGAAAAAATATTGCAAGGAGGGAGGGCAGGGCATGGCATCCAGTGATAGTGTGTGTCTTGCCATGAGAAACCATTAGAATGGGAAGTACTTCTTATGGTCAACCAGGCAAATAAAAGATGGAAAAATAATCAAAATGCTACCAAGCCTGAGCTGATTTTTTTTTTTATTAAATATTTTTTATCCTTTGCTGTGTACCTTAGCCTTCATCTCCACAAATTTCAGAAAATTGTCATGTTTGCCTTTAACACACATTCTTTGTTATGGGTTCTATTGAGGTTTCATACCTCTTTTTGTCCCCCTTTCATTTTACCATGATACAATACAAGAGTGACGGCGGGGTGTGGGGGGGAATCTACTGTGAGTAGGAGTCTGGATGCAAACATTCACTTTCAGCATGCTAACCTAGTAAAGCTAAGTATAGCACATTTTTTATCTACTGCTGATAAGCTGTCTTCTCCACCTCTACAATTAAGATTCTTGAACAACATAATGTAAAAATGGCTTCTGTGAGTAATGCAGAATGCAAAAACTGAAAGCATCAGACAGCATGCTGTAGTCGTTGCTTGCAATAGGCTGCATTTGCATAAATTACAATCTCTCCTGTCATATTTTCATTAAGTTTATGATGCCTTTTAAACAATAATTTAATCTTAACACAATGCATCCAAGTTTTAATTTAAAGAAGACGTCCCCTGATCTTCTCATGTTTAAAGCTGATGATGAGATAACTGTCTTTATAAATGAATTACCRTTGGACCGTGACCAACAAGATCTGAGCTGAATCCATTAATTCATAGTTCAGCTTCAAAACCAAGCCTGTCATTAACCTTTTTGTCCTCCATCCCATCGCCTAAATAATTTGCTGCATTCTTTATCAAACATGAAGTGCAACAACTTGTACATTTGCAGTCGAGACGCTGGGAAATTTCTGACTAAGAGCTTTCATTGCGGAAAACTCAAAAAATCTTGACGCTTTCGCTGAGAGCTTCAATTAAATTTTGATCAGTAATGTTATCCTAAATGTGGAAATTTCTGGTTTAAATGAGAGACACAGACAGACAGATTTCAGAATAGCACATGACAGAGGAGAGGGCAGAATGTTTCTGTTAAAAGCCTGGGTCACAGAGTCCTTCTGAGCACTTCCAGATACATAAATTTACATCCCTTTGGTATCCCTCTTTCTGTCTGCCTGTTCACCACAGGCCCTGTTCCCTGCTACTTCCAACCCATCTGTGTGGGTGTTTATTATCTCTCTTATCAGGAGATAGTGAATGGAGTGGGAATGGCAAAAAACAATAAAAGGAAATGGCCTTGGATAAAATATATACTGGGAGAAAAACAAAACAAAACAGATAAGGAAAGAGGAATGGAAAGATGAAAAATTAGCATATTTAGTCAGTAGAAGAGAGGCACAATAAAAGAGCTCTATGAAATAGCTATGATAAAGAAATACAAATAAGTATTGTGATTTCGATGTCAGAAGATCTGTAAATCCTATCTGTATTAAAATAAATTATTTCAGAGCAGTATTCGTACTTGTATATTATCAGATCAATAACAATCAGGCAATTTTATTTATGTAAGCATGTTGTGCCTGTAAGCAGTTATGAGTGTCATTATCACTAGATGACTTGGTGACAGTTATATAATATTTTTTTGTTACAAATATTTCAATATTTGATGTTCCGTACAAACTTGATTCAAATCCTCTGATGTACTTACTTGCTAATAGTCCGAGTATCAATGTAAACACTCAGTGCACTGATCTGTTCTTCACTGTCAACCTGGGTGATGTCTTGCCCCCCCAGAGAGTGGTAGGGCTGTATGTGGATTGGCAAGAGGCTGACGGAGATCTAGCGGCACTAGCCAGGCCAGTGTTTCCTCTGCTTTCCATGACCTTGGATTTGCTGGTGTTTGCTAATCCTTAATCATTATCAGCAATGTCCCGCTGTTGGAGAGATCAGAAAATTCTGAGGAAAACATGCCCCATGAAAGCAGGAGCTGTAGTCCAGTGGCATGTATTTAACCATRTATTCATCTGATGCTTCTTGGAAATTTCACAGCTTATAATTTTTGCTCTGGGAACATTACAAGATCTTTTCCCCATTWGTGCTGTATCTGGCTGATGTCTCTAAAGAAAAATACTTTAGTTATACAATGGACTCCTGTGATGGGGTTAATACATATATGTTAAAGCCGTCATCTTTCATAAAAAGAAGTCATTTACACAGCCGGTTGCAAACTCTTGGGACCTGTTGACACAGGAGGCTGTGGAGGGAGCTGTAGCAGCAGGGACAGAAAGGGCTTGGGCACACTCCTAGGCAGCAGCTTCACTCTAACACATGTGAATTCTGTCTCGGTAGGGATATAGAATCACAGAATTTTTAAGCTTGAAACAGACATTTAAGATCATCAAGTCCAACAGTCAACCTATCACCACCATCACGTTCACCATACAATCACATCCTCAACTGCCACATCCAAACTTTTTTGAACACTTCCAAGGGTAGTGACTCCACCACCTCCCTGAGCAGCCTGTTCTGATGCTTGACAAYCCTTTCCATGAAGAAACCTTTCCTAATATCCAGTCTAAACTTCCTCTGTCACAATTTGAGGCYATTTCCTCATGTTCTGACACTTTTTACCCAGGAGAAGAGATCAGCCCAAACCTGGCTTCACCCTCCTGTTCAGGGAGTTGTAGAGAGTGAGAAGGTCCCCCSTGAGCCTCCTTTTCTTCAGGCTGAAGCCCTTCAGCTCCCTAAGTTGCTCCTCACAAGACTTGTGCTCCAGGCCCTTCCCCAGCTCCATTGCCCCTCTATGGAYGCACTCCAGCCCCTCAATGTCCTTCTTGCAGTGAGGGGCCCAAAACTGGACACAGGATTCGAGGTGTGGCCTCACCAGTGTCCAGGACAGGAGATGGTCACTGCCCTGGTCCTGCTGACCACAAGCTGACATCCTTAACTCCACATTGCCCAGACTTCTGAGATATCCTGACCTTTTCTCTGCCACTGTCAGACAGACATCATGTACATGATGATGAACAATTGGTCTGCCCTAGGGCATGGTTTACATCCTTTTGTCTTTCACCATTGCAGAGCTTCAGAATCTAATATAAATAAATAAATAAATAAATAAATAAATAAATTATTAGCTCTGTAATCAGCCTTGGTTTTTTTAAGTTTGTATATCATGTGTCTTATATACGTTCTTCTCTCCTTTCCAAGTTCATAAAAATTTGATTTCTCATAAAAATTGAAATTTCAAAATCTGAATCCAAAAGTACACAGCATCCTTAAAATCTGTCATTAGAATAGAATTTAAATTTTCATTTCAGTCCTTAAACTTTTCCCCTTAATTTAGTTCTTCATTCTCTTTGCAAAATAATTCATCGCTCTTGTACATTAATGCCTTTGCTGTGATAATAAATAATTTCAAAACAGCTCCCATATATGTTTGTTTGCTTTTTTCTTTACTTTAGAGGAGCCAAATAACCATGAGGATTATCATTAATAGAGGACACTTTACACTGAGGACTGCAAGATATTGTCTACACTTATTGAGGCAGATAATTTAATGATTTTGTTTCTCTTGTGAATAAGTGGGGTTTATTTTTTTCCAAATGAAAAACATGCTGCAGATATTACAGATTCTAAATGTACTATTGACAATTCTTCCTATTAGGGTAAAATGTAAGAGCTGTAAAGTACAGTTAATGGCTATGAGCTATCACTGAAACTCTCAATGCTTTTTATGTATATATATTCATATATATTAYAAAACATCACTGAACTTTTGTCTCTCTTGTATATACTCATATTAACCTAAAAAAAGAACTTTTGATCATTAGGTTTTTTGGGKTTTTTTTAATGTTAACATTAAATTGCCTCTTTTGACTTATTAATTTTGGTAACCTATCTCTAAGCATAAATTCCCAGTTGATCCACAGTAGATAAATGAGCTAACACAATTTGTGGATTCTTCTTTTAAAATTTTGCCTTTTTGAATTCACATATTTACCCTAAAAATTTAAGTGGAACTGTAAATATATGATACATCCCTTTGTTAAACAGCTAGAATAGTTGATTCCATAATTATATCTTTAGAAGGTAAAAAAATTTTTAAAAAGGAATCCTAAGAATAAGTTCACTCTAAAATCTTAATTGTAGGTTATTCATTTTAGGTGTTCAGATTGTTTCCTACCATAAGGGTATTTGAAGCATGTATTTGTGTTCTTACCTGTGCATAAAGCAAAATAATTTACAAACTTGTTTTCAAGGGTTGTATTTGCTGTGAGCAACACTCATGCTGATCACATTTTTTATTAACATTGTTATGAATTAGCTTTCTGATGGATATCACATAAGAAAATATAATATGAACTTACTGGCAAATATAACTTTTAATTTATCCTAGGAATATTCATATTGTTGACCTCATTTAAAGAAATATACTTTTCCAGCAAGAGAACCAAAAGATTCTTCTTAATCCTTCTTACTAGGTRCCCTTTAGGGTATTTATGATCATATGACTTTTTTTTCTATCTATTAGTAAGAAAATGTTAGTGATTTTTAATTCATTACTCTTGTTAGAATGAGAACATCATCCTAGAGTTCAATTAAATACAGCTGGCTTACACTAAATCCATGCATGGGACTCATTTCAGAACAAATATCAGTGTAAGGTGTTGTTCATTAATAATTACATGGATTCATTAATCTATGTTAATTAATAAATAAACAAAAATTAGTATATGGGATTGCAGGAGCTACCAATAAGCTTGGAGTTTTTTACAAAATTGGCCTAAGTTTCCAACAGGACCAAAAAAAATCAGCAAGTAATTTATTACATCTTTTGTCAATGCCAAAGTATTGCTGAAAGTGCCACCTTTAGACTGGTCTGAGTCTTCATGTAGATAAGACCTTTGTCTGAAATATAAAATAACACAGTGTTTTCTGTAGTGTCAACAACAACATAAAATAAATAAATCAATTAACATAATTGTCCTTGACAAAAATCACAAAAGCTTTCCTAAGCCTGCAGTCCTAACATAGAGAAATTGTACTTCACAAGAAAAAAGGAACATGTGGTCTAATAGATAAGAGACTACTCATACTGATTTCTCTAACTGATAAATCATGTAAATCAGATCAGGCTCAGCAAGTGCTCTTGACTTGAAAAGAGAATAAAAAGCATATGTTCTTTATATTTGAAATGTACAACTTTGGACAAAAAGATTTATCAGTAATATGTAAATGTTCAAACAATGGGAAATCAATAGATGAGATAGAAAAGCAATTAATAATAATATTAAAACAAGCAAAACAAACAAACAGCCCCAAAGTACTTGTGAATATGGGACAGTGAGAGCAATTCCCTTAACAGAAGCAAATGATTTGGCATAAGAGTGTAACAACATCTTAGGTGTTCTYAGCAAGGATTGCAGCTCTCTTTCCGTGGGATCCTCAGGTCTTTCTCTTGGAGTTATAAACTGAGGTATTAGATGCAGTCAAAAAAAATAAAATCATTGCGCTTTGTTTTTTGGATAGATGATCAATATTCTACAGTGACCAGTAGAAATTCCTGAACAACCTGAAAATAAATTAAGTTACCAGAGTAGTATTCACAGTGTTGGGTGAAGACCTTATATGACTTGCTAAGAAAGAGACTGATCCTTAAGAGTTGAAATAACATGAGGTTTTTATCTTCCTCTTCAGAAAAGACCAAGGAAACTTTTGCTATCCTGGCATCATGTCCTTGAATGTCTTTTATTTCACCAGCACCCATGCTCTCTGGTCATATTCTTTTTGCATTTAGGGGTATAATTTACAATAAAGAAATGTGATTTGGATATAAATTTCAGAGCAGTTCTACCCTCTCCAGTACATAATATTGACTACTGATCAACATTACATAATATTGACTAGGATGTTCCTAGTGTTGCCTTCTGGACCTTTTAATCTTTGAAACTCAAGGAAATCTGTATCAGAAATTAGTAAAACCTCCTAACACAAGGCACATCCACACAAAAAGCCTTATCAAACTGATGAGTTGTTGTTGCTAAACTCTTCTAAGAAATTATTAATCAAAGTAATTCTCAAGTTCTTTTATATTGTGGACAACTTTTCATTCATTCATGACTGCTTGCCTTTTGGGCCTCCTCCTTGMAGATTTTATTTAAGCAGATACAGTGCTTCATCCTCCTACAGACAGTGGCATTAGGACCATGAAGTGAGAATTAAATCAATAAAAATTCAGTTTTGCACAGATATTTGAGCTACTTGATTATAGACTAATTATACTCCCTTTTTGAATAGAACAGCAACATATTTACTGACTATTTTTATTGACCATGGTCTATCTGAATCTTATTTTTCCAGGTTATTTTTAACATCCCTTCTCTTTGCCTGTGTTTGTGATCCTTTTCATTTTGCTGTTAATTGCAAGTTTGAACACAGGTGCATCATGATAAAAGTCATAATGAAGTTGGATAAAATGCAACCATGAGAGTCCAGGGAAATTTTTTTTTTACTTGTTCAGCTACTTTAATTTCATAAGGTCTTCTGGAAAGCTTAAATAGGTGACAGACTTTGACTGCAGACTTCATCAGCAGTGTCATTAGTTGGATAGTTGCCGTGTTTGGAAGGTCTTGTGACCATGCGACAGTGTGGTACCTACTGATGGCTGAAAGCCAGAGTTATCAATTACAGGATGTGAGTCAGGCCCTCAGTTTGCAGCAGAAGGCTTCCCTATTGAGTGCAAGATRAAAGAGGAAGTTTTTGAAAGATCCTAACAATGGTATTGTCATATAGATGGAATGTAAAAAATTGTGTTGCTTTAGAGACTGAAACGTTATATCGACATTTGACACGGTCCTTAGGAAAGAATAAGTCCCGCTGAATTTTTAACGACTAAGCTCTGACAAAACACAGGCTGAATATTTTTGAATCTATTAGTATCATGAGATGCTTTCTAAGCAAGGTGCACTTATTTTTTGTGTTGATACTGAATAAATCCTAACAAAACCAGGAATTATCTGTGAATTGGCCAAGAGGATCACTATCTGAATCCATAATCAGAAAAGGTAGCTCTAGTGAAGGCCTGATAGCAATAATACTGCATGTTTCTTTGAGCACTTTTTGATAACATTACTTTTGCCCTTTTTTGATAACACAGCTTTTGACCTTATGACTTCTTTTGGGACATTTAACTTCAGGTGGTGTTGTATGGATAAATAATTGTACAATAATAGACTTCTTTGGTTGGGTCACTTTGTTCTGCATGTGTTTTCTAACATATTGCAGATGGTCCAAAGGATTAACTGTAATGACCAAAACCACTGAAATGTGGGTAGCACGTAATTGCTTCCATGGGCTGCAGCATGTCATGTCTGGTCCTGAATTTTTCTGTTAAATCCAGAGTAGCACAGAGTATTCCAGCTGATTCTTTCCCTGCATCTAAAGCCCCATAAGCCTTTTACCCTTTACAGGACAAGCTGTAACTGGGAGTCAGTTGTAACTCATAGCATTAAGACTATTTGGGTTTGGCAGCTGCAAGTGTATTAACTCTTCCCTGCTTTTGCCTGGCCTTTTGAATGACAATCGAAAGCCAGAAAGACCCAAGAATTTCTAAAGATTTCCACCAAACTGTCATCTACAGTGATATCCCCAAGAGGGCGTGGGCAGWGCCATGCAAACAGTGTCAGCCTATACATTCTGGGTATGTTGGGATCCCTGTCACTGATCTTACTAAAAGTCTTATTTTCACTTATAGTTAATCAGAGGGACCTCATTCCCTTCAAGTTGAGATCCTATGCTAGAACCAAAGGTCCTGACTTATTAACCTTAACCTTCTTAAATTAAATGGTGATATTTAAGTGTCACTGAGCTGAGTTCTGCTGAATTAACCCTTAGCAATGTAAGTAAGACCAGAATCAGTGTTCAACAGACAAACATGTTTCAGTGAAGTTGTTCCTTCCCTGCATGGGAACTTCAGGGATGCATATATGACCTTTGTATCACTACACTAATTCCTGCTTTGTTGTGCTTTTTAAGTTTATATTCAAGAAGTAGCAAATGTATCGGAATTATTTTCCAAATTGTTCCTAGTTATTACCTTAATGTGTTGCTGACATTTTATTCCTCATAGACAAAATGGCAATCATCTTTAATGAGGAATCTGGGAGATAAACCTACTTTTTCTCATTCCTCGCAAATGCTGCAGAGATATCCTTCTTGTTAAGTATTATCATTAATATTAAAAGTCAGCTAGGTACATAAATATCTTAGACTTTAATCCATCTACAGTAATTAAAATTTTATAAAATTGCTCTCTGTGTCTTTCTCAATTGATTACCTGTGACTTTAAGCCACTCCAAGACTTTCATTAAGTATACCACTTTTGATATGGAATATTTCACAAAAATGTGTTCGGCATATTATATTATACAAAAACTTTGGGAACAGTTGCATTTAACAGCTATTATACCCACATGTTGTTTAATCTGAGCCAAGTTCCTTCAGGCACAKCTTAACTACCCCTTCTGCTCATATAGAAGCATCTGTGCAACGAATCTGTGAGAGTATTTCACTGAGTGCTGTGCCAGTGGTAGTTCCTCAGAACTCTGCAACAACTTGCACTGTGGGTATCTGAAGTGATGTCTCTGCATATTTATGAATTCAGGTTTTTGGGGGCAGTCTGTTATTCACGGAACACAACACAGGACTGTTGAATGTGTATTTTTTTAGACAGCACAGGAAAAATGGCATCTTGGCTATTATGATGTCTGTAGGTTTGTTTCTTATTCTTTTTTAATTTCTTCTAAATATCAATTTCTACATTTTTTTCCTATATCATATTAATTCTATCACATGGTTTGGTTATGCTTTTTTTTGCAGAGAAAAGAAAACTGGGTGTAGACTGTGGTTTGGGAAATTGGGTGAGAAGGTCACACATTCTGTAGGATATTTTTGTTTTTCCTGCCTGCAATCTTCTCACGCAGAAACTGGCATTCATGAGTCATGTCAATGTTCATTATTTATACAATTCCCAACATGAATTCATTCCTCTGAAAACTGTGCCACTYACTATGCGTTTCACATGACTGAAGCCAAGTAACCACAAATAGCATCCCATGGTCCCTTCTTTGAGACGTAGATATAGCATGTGAACCTTATAGGATTTTAGCTTGAATCCCATTTAAATGAGCTCTAAATCTGTGAGATTTCTTCCTCTCTTCTCTAAASCCATCTGATTTTACTGTTTCATATTTTCACAAGTTTTGATATCTTTTGCCAGTGGTATAGCAACATCAAATCAGGCTCTGTAGTTTATTCCTACCATTTCAAAAAGTAGCTTAAAGAAAGGAAAATACTATAATTTCCCATGATTGGAGCAGCATAAATATTTTAGTGCCCATAGCTTCAAAGTTATGGGAGGGATTTCTTTGAATGTAGTTTGTTCCTTTGATATCAACACTACCAAGCATGCAAATAGAGATATCACAGAGCTGTGCAATCACACAACTACCAGAGGTAGACCGCAAAGCACTTGTTTAAGAACACATACTTGTTCTAATGGCTCAAGTAATTTACAGTCATTTCCTTTGTTTCTTCTAAGTGCTTATGTAATATGAGAAAATTTACTCCCAGAATAACAAAATAAGGGAAAGAAGGTTTGTTTCATCTTCAGACCGAGGGCCAAATGTCTACCTCTACAGGTTTCAACACGCTTTTGTAGTAAACATATGAATTCAGATTCCTATTTTTAAGCCCTGAAAATTTAATACTCTGGCTATTAGGAATATTTGGAACACAGAAACTGCTATTCCAGTCACAGTAGTAAACACTGCAGAATTAAAATCTCTCACCCTGCACTGCAGATATTCTTGTAGTTTTCTTCCATGAGAGACCATTGTTGTTGTGTAATAACATGAACATGCTTGCAGAGAAAATTTCCAATTACGTCAGGATTATTAGGGTAGTCTCTTCCCAAAAATCCTTTGACTCTTATTAAGTATCTATTTATCCTGGAATGAGGGGATGTCTAGGAGCACTGAACAGATATTGGAACAGAGAGTGGGTGAGTGGGTAAAAAGAAAAAAAATAAAGAATAAAAGGGGCTCTCACCATTGCCTCTGCTCTAACTGTATTTTAATAGAAGAGCAGAGCCTAGCAAGCTGTCAATGTGGTACCTTTCATGAGCACATCTATAAATACACTTTAAAAAAATTGGCCATAAATCATGTTTTGTCATTGGAGAACATAAAGGGAAATTATGGTTTTTCCACTGACAAAAGCAGGGGTGGTGGTGGGGGGAAGTATGGCTCTAAAGTCACCTCTACTCTTATTTTCCATTCTAATCTGGTCTGCTTTTCATTTTGCAGCTGAGCGATTGATTCAGTTAGGCATTAGTTTTCTTGGCTTGCTTGATATCAAAGACTTTAGCATTTGCAGCCAAAGAGTGGATTCTTTGTCTGAGCAATCAAGGGTTGTATCAGGGACTGCAATGCCTGTGGGGAGGGAGGGCAGCAAACCCACCAGTAACAAGGAAAACTTAGACACAAAAAAAATTGCTTCTACACAGCACAAAAACAAGCTGCAACGATCTTTCTAATAGCTCTTTTTCTCCCCTCTTGACCTCAGCTGATTTTGATGTAAAGAAAGACTACCCTAATACAGCCTCGAAATCTAACAGCCTCCCTGCTCACAGAGGGGATGCTGCATGTTCCACTGCAGTAAAACCTCTCTGCTGTGTGGAGAAATAGCAACAGTGATTATAGGACTTGGCCCCGAACACCGACACACTGAACTCTACCACTGCCAGCACTTATGATCAGTGATGGAGCACGAATTTTTAAAATTAGAAAGAAAATTGTGTTTCTGCTACCAGTAACATTTGTTATGTCAAATGCTTGGACATCCAAAGATATGCTTCCAAGTCTTTATGAGGGTGGGCTGGTTTTGACTGGAGGAGAGTTCATTTTCTTCACTGAAACTTCTGTGGGTCTGTGTTCTGGATTTATGCTGAAAACAGTGTTGGTAACACAGGCATGTTTTCATTATTGCTGAGCAGTGATCAGAGAATCAAGGCCTTTTCTGCCTCTCACACCATCCACCAGTGAGTGGGCTGGGGGTGCACGGGGAGTTTRAAGGGGACACAGCCAGGACAGGTGACACAGTACTGAGCCTTGGAGAACGCCATTAGTGACCACCACCAACTGCATGTAGCACCATTCACCACAAAAAGATACAGGCAGAAATTATTTAAGTCTCTTTTTCATTTATACATTCTAAGCACAGCCTAGAGCTTGGGACAAACATTCGACATTAAAGAATCCCCAGCAAAATCAAAAAACTCTTGAACATGAACAGGTCTTTAGAAATTAAATTAAAACATGATTTTCATGTGTCACTGAAACATCAAAAATGGCACAGAATAGAGAAATAACTGTATTTTTATAAAATCTGGAAAGAACCCAGGGATGAAATGCCAAATCTGAGTTCACACTTACAAGCAAAACGTATCAGTCCAAGGCACACATAACCCTTTCAACTTCATGACCAACATTATCCAGAACATGTGGAGAAGACATTCTCAAAGGCAGCCAACATTGGCATAAAAAGCCCCAGAGGATTTGGTGAAAACTTGAATGAAAGAAAGGGACGAATCAAAATATGGTAACAGTAATTTGAGAGAATCTGACAAGCTTCCACTCAAAAAGTCGTGTGTCATCTGTACACATGGCAGCAAAATTATAACTCCCACAGCTGAGGAAACAGCATCGAGGGCTTCCCTATTGATATGGAGAGTCACTAAAGGTGAGAGCTGGTATGTTCACCTTGCCATTGGAAAACCTTGTGACTTACAGCCATTGACACAAGTCCTTCCTTCGAGGATATGGTATCCCATAGAAACATTTTAAAACCTCACATCTGGACAAAGAAGCACAAATAACTGAGAGGGTTTTTCCTCTTCCTAATAAATTTGTTAATTTAATGTTAAAGAAACACATTCCATGACTGATTTAATGACTTTCAGCCCTTTTTCTTCCTCTGAATTCTGTGTGCTTTCTATGAAGAGATAAGTTTCAGACACAGGAAAACTCTAGACATGATTGTGTAATTCAGAAACAGCACCAACTGAGCATGAGAGTAGGAATGAATCCCTTAGACAAACAGAATCCATTTTGCTTGTCCTCATAGCTCTCATATTGCACACACAGAGAAATATATATGTACTGCCATGGGGATGTTTAGTATTTGTCTGGGAGAATATACCTGTCTGAGGGCATCTGTGCAGAAGGATTTATGACTCCTGATGATATTAACAAACAAAAATCACAAAAAATCAGAAAAAACTTGTATACTTCCAATCGATTTATCGCAACATGAGCATTTGACATTGCATAATATACTCAGCAATTTTAACCCATTTTCATTTTCACTATGTATCAGTAGCAATCTTACCAGGAGTAATGCCTGGAGTCAAGTTGCAGAATTTACAACTAATACATCAGATGTGATTTCAGTGTGTGTCTGAGTTTTGGGGTATAGGGAAATATAAAACTTGTCCAGAGCAGCAGGTGATCAGACTTCAGTGATAAGTAACAGAAAAGCTTGATTGAATCACCTTAGACTGATCTCATATCAGCACAACAGCCACATGTAACTTGAACATAAAAGATGGGGGGAAAGGAAAATTTGAAAATAAAGAGAAATTTTGAAGAAGGGAAAACTGTACAAACACAATATTTTTCAAGAGTGACTCAGTAAGGAAGGAAATTATATAGAATAATATCTTATATGTATCTCTCAGACGATCTGTGGCTGTACTTGTCAGAAAGGAGATATAAGTAGCTTGGAAAGAAATAATGCTGTGTCTTCTACTTGTGCAGGGTCAACTTATAGATCACTTGATCTTGATGATAATCTACAGCAGGCCTGAAATGCTTATTCCATTGTGTATGTACCCATTTCATCCTGCTCCAAATGATAACAAGTCTGGCAAAACAGAGCTTTATGACACTGGCTCTCAGATTGATCAACAGCTGAACAGAAACTCCCGTACTTTTAGCACCTGTGCTAACACATACAGATTTGTAAAACCAGAGGAAGTCCACTGCCTCTGACTGGCTGTGTAAAGCTTGCACTGAGTGCCCAAGAGCTTCTTGACAGAGAAGTGAGAGCAATAGTGCCAGTTATCCTGTTGCTGGAGGAGAAGAGAATCACATTAATTAGCTCCTTTTTCTTTTGGCATGTTACTTTATTACAGAAAATAATGCACATTCCCAGGCACTTGCCAAGAGGAGATACACAACCCACTTCCCCACCTGCACCTACTGCTGAAACTAGCTTTAAAACTCTAATGTGCCCTGACACTTCTGAGTACCCTGGGAGAGCAGAGCTGGCTCTCTCCAGCGCTCCAGCCTGTTAGCAGGTGCTGCAAATCCAGAGGCAGATGTTAATTGATTCACACTGACAGCTTTGGCAGATTCTGCTCGTTAGCCTACCCTGAATGTAACTGCAGCCAAGAGTACCTCCCTGAGCACAGGAATTGAGGGTTAAGCAGTCCTGGTGTGCTAATAAGACTGTGCCTTAGGAGGCAGATAAGCTTGTGCCTGCTGCCTGTTTGCTGTTTTGGCTCGTAGTGTAACTGGAGAGGGACCAAAGTACAAGGAATATGCAGGTATGGGGGATGTCAAACGCTAGGTGACTTTGAGATTATCCTTCCATGTACAAAACCCTAGATTTTTAGCTGTTCGCTTATCCTAGTTTTGATTTATCTCTTACAGTGAAAGTGTTTTGGATTAGAGCTATGCTTTACTGTGAGATGTAGTGATTARTATCGACTCTGCCCTCTAGGACCTGAAGTGAGGAGAGTTTCAGAATGGRTGTTTACTTCCTGTTTGATGGAATTAAGTCTCTGCCTATTTCTTTTCCCTAGCCAGTATCACTAAAATATAAATAGCAGAATAAGAGGTAGAGAATCTCATCCCATGAGATGCCAGACACCTTGGTTGTTATTGAAAAGGCTGAGATTCCCTTTGTGATGGCATCTAAGTTAGAAAATGGTGCTTATAAAGCCAATATCAGTARGATTCTTTTAAATGTCAGTCCTAAAATACCTGTGGTATGCAAAGGCTTGTTTTATCTTAGAATAAATGTGATTTGAAGATCTTTTTCTATTATAATGACTGAGGAAAAAAACATTCAAGTCTTACAGCTCAGTATTTTGTTTTATAAAACAAACCTTTTATGAAGCTGAAAGGATTTTATTTAGTTATGTAGTACACAACTTTTTTTTAAATGTGTGGTACAATTTCTAAGCTTATAAAGAAAATATTTCCCCAAGATACACAAATAAACTCAGGAAAACAGCAGCCTAAAAATAAGTAGGACTCCATGCCTCAGAGTAAAGACATTCACAACTGACAGTCCTCTTGGCTAGTGACAGTGGAACTATTAAGTGCTATGAAAATGAAATTACTGTGAAAAAGAAATAAGCTATCCTTAAGAAATAACTCAAAATCCATAGTTTCATTTTAAAATTTTGAAATACTGAGAAAGAAGGTTGATTTGTTACTTTTGAAGGTAAGTATGGAGGAAAGGTGATTTTTTTACTTTATACAAATGTTACAAAAAATAGGGACATTTTCGACATTCTGACTGGAAACTTGATAACAATGGGAGTAGAAAGCAAAGTATTCTCTTTTCTGTCTCAGTTATTGGCACTGCATACTGATCCTGTACTGCCTTGTCTCTCTCCACCTCTAAACCTCTGCAGTGTCAGCTACATTATGCACTTGTGTGGTGGGTTTTTTTTGTTTACTTCAGACCCCAAACTTTACACTCATTTTCTGGGTTGGTAGATGATGAGTAGCTACATCACTACCCTCTACATCCATAGCAACAAATGTTTTTCTGTCTCTGTGTTTGGGGAAGGCGGTGAGGAGAGATGCTAGGCTGTTCAAGCAATCTCATACCATTGTTCAACAGAGATAAGTTTTTAATCCACTGCAGGGAGGAAAAGGAGCATTTATGTGAKAGATGATAAACTGGCATGGTGAGAGAGGGAGATAACTGTTGAAAGAGCTGCCTGAAGGGCCTTTTGTGCTTCCAAGTCACCCAGAAGCAGAGAAGCATTTGAGGAGTGTCCCTTAATTAATGCAACAGCATGTGATAATTTAGCCTCTGAGAAGTCTGGGTTTTAAACTTCTTCCTTTTTTTTTTCCTATTTTTAATCTGACAAATGAGCCAAGAGGATTTGTTTTTGCTGTTTAGGAGGAAGTTGGGGTGGGAATGGCTTGGGGAAGTACTGAATACTTAAACAGATTTGAGCTATGTAAAAGTTACAAGTGATAGCTTATTTTACCTAACATGCTCTTTGCCTCGTATAAYAGATGTAACCAGGTAGTTCTTATGGCTCAAAACTACCAGTGGTTTATATAATATTTATGATTTCACAGCTTGGACTACAAATAATTGAAAAGTAGAAATCATCTTGAAAATTAGCCTTTTGGCTCTTTTTGAGGAATCCAGGCGTGTGATAACTGCTACTTCAAAACTGATAGCTTCTACTATTTTAGTAGATATGTATTTTAGACACACCAATTGTGTCCACCCAAACAACTTTACATAAATAAATTCCACATGTGTCTCTATGGTGTGACTCTGACTTGTTTAGTTTATACTGGGAAACAAATTTAGTTAGAAGTTTCAGTATATGAAGAAACATGTTGCCACAGTCAACACATTTCTCTCCCTTAACTTATATTTTCAGGAAATATCTTAACATAATGATAGCCTCTAATACTTGAAACTTCAGGCTGCCAAAAGTCAGAAGCCAAATGGACTCTGTTGCAAGTAGATGCTCATTATTGCTTCCATTTGTGACCTGCCTGGCTACTGTTCTTTCTCTGTAAGCTATTTTATTACAATGCAGGTAAAAAGTAGTTTTAGAGGAGGAGAAATTGTCCTTGCTGTTTCGAGGTGTGCGATGACAGACCATGTACTTCAAGGAGTATTTGGCACTTGTCATTATTTTATTGGGAAAATTTACAGAAATTAATACCTGTAAAAAATATCTTCACCACAAACATTAAGACCAGAAATAGCTTTTTCCTGTCTTTTTTTTTTTCATCTTCCTCCTTCCCTCTGCTCTCCTACTCCTTGTATTTAAAGTTTTGCTGCTGTCAGGTATGCTGTATTGCCATGGACTTAGTTAATGGTACTGGGTAGCATTATTTACTGTAGAATTACTGACTTCTTGTTAACTTTCAACCAGGAAATGACCTGTCACCGGGCTCCTGTAAGCAGTTATTGCTCAGTGTTGTCATTCTAAGCCCTATTGAACCATTTAGGTGCACCTTCTGGTGTGTCTGACTATTCCTTGACAAATAAAGACAAAAACTGTGATCGAATATGGTGACAATAGGCTTCATGGGATAGTCAGTAACAATCCTCAGTGTCATGCACGACAGACAACTTTGGTTGCCATAGTTACAGCAGCATCATTTCTCTCTAAAAGCTGACACTTTTTTTCCCTCAAGCTCTTTAAATGTTTGATTGAAAGACTCTGACACAACTATTTGATATTGATCAGTGAATGACTGAATGCCCGTTTCCAGCAACAGCATTGTATCATTCACCAAAATGTGCTTTAATGAACAGACTCAGGCACTTTCATTTTTCCCAACCACCTTATCAGTTTTACTTTTTTTTCCCCCTCTCTTTTTCTTTTTTGTTTCTTTTGATAAAAAATAAGGGTAGCTTTAGTAACTCAGCAGAACAATGGTGCTACAGTTTTCTTGTTTTGAGAGTACTGATGGAGGCTGGTCAATAGGGTCATCCTGCGATGGTTGAAATAATCCTTCAAGTAGATGAAAATATTTCTTTGTGGTGTGTCTCACACTGCACTGCTGCCCCTCTGCCCCATGTTCCAGGGTAACAGCTGCTGACATTCTTGGAAAAGATTTTTAAATTTGCTGGAGTCTTTTTGCCCTATCCTCTTCAACATAATGTTTCATTCCCACTCAGATTTCTTCTGTCCCCCAAATGTGTCTCTTTTCCAGTACCTAGCAGGACTATGATTAATCTGTTGAGAAATGCTTGGCTGAGATTCCAGCAAGTGAAAGAGACAGGAGTTTTCCTGAACCTTTTCTCAGGAGTGTACAAGGATTGCTGTTCTGATGGACTGAAATTGTACCTTCTCTTAAATATATCCATTTCTTTCTATATAATTCTTCAGCAGCTCTTTCTGAGGCTGGTGATATCAGTCAGCCACACGATACCAGGTCTTCCCACTGGACAGGATTTCTTCCTTCTCAAGCATTTCAAAACAAACCCATTATTTTTCTCCAGGGTTTATTCCAGTCTCTTGGATTTGATGGGGTCTGCTAACTACTTCAGTTGTGAGTAATTTAGTGAAGATGTATAGGTCATGTAAAATGGTAGCTCCTGTTGCAAAGTAGTACAAAGTAGAGAGAGGAGACTCATCTAGTTAAGGAGAAATGTTATCTCGACACTTAGGGCTGCTAGTTAGGAAACAAATCACTCTTTTATTTTCTTTGACCACAATCGTTCCTGTTCTTCACTGATGAGACGCTTCCCACCCCAACATGCACCCCATCCCACCTTTTATTCCCAAATAGCTGAAGTTGTAGGGTTAATGCATAGGTTTGGGAGGTGGGGTTTTTTTTCTTTGTTTGATCTGGAGCTCATTCCTGGCTTGCTGCAGGAAGTGTTATAAGTGATTTCATCAGTGTTTATAGCTGCAACATGAGTGGAACTAGTTCTGGGTGACCTTTATTCACTTCTTAAGCATGTCCTAAGTTCCTCAAAAGCAGTTTTTCAGGGGCTGAGTTCCCCATGATAAAACAAGAGGAATAACAGAGGCACAAGGTAGCTGTAGGTCTGGAGTGAGTGGTGTTTACTTGCACTGAATCTGTGGCATCTTCTGTCTGAATTGGTCTGAGCTTTTTCAGCTATTGTCGTAGGAAAAGGGGAGAGCAACACACAGCAATGCTTAATGCATTTCAAATATGATAATGTTTTCACAGAGAGCTGCTACAGAACCCTGTTTTAAGTAGTAACAGGAATTCTTAAAGGTGCTCTTGGGTTGCTGATGGATTGTTTTGTAGGGTTTTTTTCCCCTTAGCCTTTGCAAACCTAAGGAAGTGCACACAGTTATTTTCTTGAGTCTTTTATACGGAATGTTTTTTTTCATAAAGTTTGTTATTTATAATACATGACACAGAGAAGTTCATGCTGTTTTCTGCCCTTGAAGTGCTACTGAATAATAATGTTTAATAAAAGAGCTTGTCTAGACTCTTTTTTTCTGTCCTTGGTCAAATCTCTCTCACAAGTGTTTGCTATTCCTCCTCTCAGTGACTCAGTGAAGTTTTTAGAATTGGCATATTGGGCACTTACATGTGAGTAGAATAAGCTCTGTCATCCCACTCAAAAGTTGTAAAGAGCTGGCAGAATTCCATGGACAGTCTGATATTTACTGCTTTTAATAGGTCTGGGGCTACTCTCCTTTTCCCCAGCCCCCCCCCCCCTTCTTTTTTTTCCCAGAAACTCAAAATAGAAGAAAATAACTGACATTGAACCTTCTGTTGGTATAGGCTTTTAAATTTGCCTGTCTGGAGACTTAGGTATTTTGCAACATGATCTGTCTAGTCAGGGAGTGCAAGCTTATTAAGACATCTTGAAGTGATTCCATGATTTGTACGTTTTAAAAACAATCACTCCCAATTTAGTAATGAGTAATATTAAGTAGGCAGTCTTCAAGGTGGTCCGCTTTTTTAAAATTTTAGAAAATGTGAACTCCAAGGACAAAAGTCAGATTTTTTTTCGGGTACAGGGAGGCTGATTTATTTAAAATTGCCTTTTCTATCTAACTTGACTGTATGTTAGTACCTACCATGTTTTTTATATGTATGTCCTTTATAGCACCCTCATGGGGCAGGGAAACATTACCATTTCTGCTGAAATGCGGAGCAGGAATCAATTTAAAAAGACTACAGGTTTCACTGTATTAGAATTACCAAATGAACCAGGTAAGGGCACAGAAATGCAAGCACAGATAGACAGGGATTGTAGACTTAAAGTGTGATGCTTTTATTCAGAAATAAGATAGATATAAATGGTTCTGACATTATGTTCTGTTGGGTTTTTTTTTTAAGGTTTCTAGTTGAATTCATTATCTCAGCAGTCATAGGAGACTTGCTCTAATTTTGTCATATAGCCCAGTATGGACACAACTTTAGGTATCTGTGAAGTGCCTAGATTGGAAGTCTGACTTGGAAAGTCTGACACTTCTGCAACTCAGACTAGTGCCATCAGCCACACGATCACAGAATCATTTATGTTGGAAAAGACATCCAAGATGGAATCCAAGCTTTGCTTGATCACCACCTTGTCAACCTGGCACTGAGTGCCATCCACAGTTGTTTCTTGAATACCTCCAGGGATGGTGACTCCACCACCTCCCCGGGCAGCCTGTTACAAAGTTGGAAAACCCTTTCCATGAAGAAATTCTTTCTGATGTCCAACTTGAACGTCCTCTGGCACAGCTTGGGGCCATTTCCCCTTGTCCTGTCACTGGTTTCTTGGGAGAAGAGCTGACCCCCACCTGGCTCCACCTTTGTTTCAGGGAGTTGTAGAGAGTGAGAAGGTCCCCCCCAGCCTCTTTTTCTCTAGGTTAAACACTCCCAGGTCCCTCAGCTGCTCCTCACAGGACTTGTGCTCCAGACCCTTCCCCAGTTCCATTGCCTTTCTCTGGACATGCTCCAGCCCCTCAATGTCCTTCTTGCAGTGAGGGGCTCAAAACTGGACGCAGGATTCGAGGTGTGGCCTTACCAGTGCCCAGCACAGGGAGGCAATCTCTGCCCTGGTCCTGCTGCCACACTACTGCTGACACAGGCCAGGTGCCATTGGCCTCCCCAGCCACCTGGACACAAACTGATTCATGCTCAACTGGCTCAGCATTCATCAGTGTCCCTGCATGATCAGAACACCTTTTCCTTATTAAAAAACAATATATATATGTACTTATGATGTTGTTCCTAATCTGATATTAGGAATGTCTGGTGGGAACAACTTTTCAACAAAAGACTGAAATAAGAGGTTCCTGGAGGATAGTTGAACTAAAAGATGTCTGGGTGCCATTCACATGGCATTCCTACTTCAGATTTATCTTGCATATATGCATCACATTTTCTAAATGTCAAACTGAAAAGATCACAGAAGAAATACTGTAATTTATTTTACTTCTAATTTCCACCCAGTGACTTCCAGAACTTTAAAAGCATTATCTTGTGTGCTCTATGGCCTCGCCCTAAAGAACTGAATACAAACTCAGAAAAAGAATGAGTTTAATATTCTGTTGTTTTAATTCCAAAGTAATGTAAAGTACTTAATTTCTGGAAGACTAAATGCCTGACTTATTCTACAGCTATTTTTTTGTGGTTTTGTACTCATTCCAAAAGTAAAATGTGCTTTGTAAGTGATCCTTTATGGGTTTGTTTGGGGTTTTTTAATATGCTTTTGGTTTCATGGTATTAATCTGAAAGTGCACATTTCTGTGAACAAAGAACTACAAGAAGGGGTAAGGAATGAACTGCTTAATTCAGTAATGTGTTTAGTTGCTTCATTCATTTGCCCACTTGAAGCATTTTTTTTCAGGAAATTAATCTTAGTGATATATTGCCTTTCTAATTTTGGTCTTATTTGTGCCTTAAGTGTATTCCTTCTTGGTAGAAGTTAAAACCACCACCAACAAAAAAATGTGCCAGGTATCACAATGGGTAATCACATGGGTAAGTATCCAATATTAAGATAAGAGCAATAACTCAATCAGAGTGACAAAAATGTGGTAAATTCAGTTAAAACAACCTAGCATATCCTTTGCAAAATGTAATTAATGTTTGTATTATTAGCTAATAAAAATGTCATCCGAATTGTTTCCCTAATGATCTAGCCTGTAAAACTTAATCTAATAAAGAGTTCAGTATGCTTGTTTGTAATTCCTAAGTAATTTAATTAATTTGACTGCACAATATTGTTGCAGCTCAGAATTGTGATTTCTAGGAAATTAAAGTAATATGGCACTGGTTCATTCCATCAGATAGCTGAAATGTTTTCAAACACTTCAGTGTTTGATAAGTATCCTCATACTTCTGGGTTTAAAAAGAGGCCTTACAGTAAATGTTCTCAAAAGAGGGACGTATCTATTAGAGTTTCTACTATCAATAGAAAGTTTCAAAAATAATAAACAATAAAGAGAATATTTCATTTCGTGGATAATCATAGGATAGTGATTTACCCCAAACCCCCCTTATTATCCCTCTAAGAGGAGCTCAATTTTTTTTTTAATCTGTTATTTTTGTTGAACTTTTAAATCAATTACATTAAGATCTTTCTTCAGCATGAGGAAATACTATGCAATATAGGCCATTTCTTCATTAAATCATCTTAGAAGAGCTGAATGTGTCAGATAATCCTTTTTATTTGAAAAAACAAAACAAACAACTCGTTCATTAACACATCAGTGAAGATTCCACAGGTTTCGATTCCTTTTTGAATCATCATCATACCACAGTTTTAACAGAAAATATTAACTGAATTTAAATAGTCATCTTGTCTCCTGTATGTGCTGCTTAGGAATTTCCAGTCAATGTGCCCCGCTGATACACACCTATGGATTTGGGAGCACTCTGCTTTGCTTGGTAATACTGAAGAGCTTCAGGCTGCAAGAAGAGCAGTCTGACAGTCCTTCCAGTTCTGGAAATTGGTGGTTTGGCAAATGATTGAAAACCACAGGTGGAAGAAAAGTCACGGGGAACATTGGATAACCCTCACAAGGTTCAGGTGAAAATCTGGACTGCCTGGGTAAATCTTTGTCGATAGAGAGATTGGGGGTTGAGCTTGTGTGCAAACCTTGCATCCTGCCTAATTCCAGAAATCACCAAGCTGTGGTTTTCCTCACTGGTCTGGCCTTCAAAACCATGTTTCTATACAAATCTTGTTATCCATTATTAAAGGACTAGCCTAATGTTGGATTTTAAACTATTGGTTCACTACTTTGCAAGACAGCTGAAATGATGAATGGATTTGGAGCCTCTCAGCAAAAATATCTTTGTCAAACAAGAGGCTGAAAAAGGGCAGACAAATAGGGATTTGTTGCACAGCACTTCAACCCCAGTTAATAAGTAATTAACACAATGTACACAAATTTGCATCGGTAAATATAGCTGTTGTGACTGAATTCTCATACTTACTTTGCTAAATTTATGCATTTAAAGGTCTTGTAGCAGATCACCCAGAAATAAATGTTCAGTCTAGATGATATCAAATGTCTCATTTCCAGTCTGGCACAGGAGTTATGGAAGTACATATACATGTACATATTTTAATTTGTGTGGGTTGAACTAGGAACAAAATCCTCTGGTTTTTGCAGTAAAATGAGAAACCAAAATATTTTATAGGTATAAGATCTTGTTTTTTATTTGGAGGTTTAATTCTAGTTTTCATAATGTTGGTTTCCTTTTTTATAATACTTTAATGGTAGTAATTTGTTTTGAAAATATTGGATTTTAAGCTTTTGATATCTTATAATTTTGATCAGAAAATACTCCTCACTGGATGAAGAAAAGAATAAGTGGAGTTCTAACAAAATTAAGCAGATCTAGTTTGTTGTTTGGAAGGGCATTTATCCTTATTTTCTGCATCCAATTTATTGTCAACAGTGGGCTAAAGAAGATGATTATGACAGCACCAAGATTAAACGAGAAATGCTTTTCTGTGGTTGCCCAGCACCTCCAGCCGTCCTGTGTTCTCATTACTGTTCTGGTGGGCAGCCCTTCATTTCTTGCACATGTAAGATTTTACACAGCCTTTATGTAGGTGATAAAACCCAGGAAACTGTTTTCATCTGTCTTGTTTTGATAGCATCTTTCTTCACTTATTAAGTTTCCTATTTTGTATCTTGGTCTTTCTTGATTAAAGTCAACTGCCTGTTCTTTCCAGGAATGATCCATTTTGAGCTGGCTTATTCTTAATAGAAAGTGGAAGATTATTCAGCTGGCAGTGTCGCCTTGGCTTCTACACATCAGTGTTATCAATTCTTTGTGGTGCCTGATGGTGTTTATGGATGATCATATCTGCATGGGAGGATGTTCTGCTTCTCAGATTTTCTTGCCCTTCCAAGCCTTTTCTCACGAGAAAAATAGGCAGCTGTAAACCTAAACTTGATATGAGGATGCTTTTATTATAGACTTATCAGAAGTTTACAAACCTGATTTCTACATTGAAACAGGTGAGTTGAGCATGTGCTGAAGTAACCTGCCTAGATGTTCAAGTCCTATAACTTAATTTTTCTCAGCAATTAAGGCATAGAGAAGCCCCAGCTTTAGCCTTACTGGGAAGGGAGGAGTCACTTCAACAGCAATTCCAAACTGATTTTCGTATGGAATTTCTATGAGCTATTTTTCATCTTGTTTTGCAAGACTGCAATTTGATTTGGTTTTCAGGTGGTGTGTTACTTTACATTGGTATTGAGAAGACATTATTGAACCTTTGAAGTGAGATATTTTAATTATCCAGAACTTGAATAGCTGAATCCCCAGGGATCTGCTGCTCTGCCTGCCCCACGGCAGTTTAAATAAATCTGGACTCTTACAAGATTCACAACCTGGGTGTTCACTCCTGTATGATTGCACCACAAAGCCTCTGTGGCACAGGGTGCCTGTCTGTGAACATTTCATTAAAGACTTGAACTGCCTGAAAGGCTGCCTGTGAAGATCCATTGGTGTGTATGAATGCTGCAGAAATGGTTGTTTAAGCAGACAAGCTTTCAACTGCATGAACTAAATGAATTTCAAGTCAGGATGAACACGTGGGGAAAATAAAAACAGAAATAATGAGAAACAGGGTTTTAGTAAATGCTCTTGATGCAATCTGGCAACCTTCTCTTATTTTCACCCTCCAAACTACAAGTTTTCTGTGTATGCACACTATTCACACAAGGTTATATAAATACCACATTTTGCAAACAATAGTGGTCTTGGGCACTCTGTTCTTTTCGGCTTATTTTAGGGCCCTGACCTAAAGACTCAGATTTCTTTATGTATTGGACTGGATCAAAGTTGCTCAAGTTTTTCCTCTCCAAGACATAGATTGCTTCTTCTGGATAGTGCTAGAACATCACTCAGGATTACCAGGATGTGGTTTCTTTGTGTTATGGTTTCTTTACCATGATTAGTGCCTCGTTGTTGGAAGCTTTGGTCACCAGAGGAGGAAGGATAGCTCAATGTATGAAGTGTAGTGGAAGCTCTGGATGTGACTGCCAACACCCGATGCCAAGAGCTTGAAAATTTTAAAACACTCTGTCCACTAACGATTCCTGATAACCAAGTAAATTGAAACAATAAGCTGTTGTCTTCCAGAAAATCAGAGTTCTGGAACAGGTGCTGCCTGAGAACAAGTGCTTCACAGGTTTGTGTATGTAGGTTTTGTTACTTTACTTCCTTATTTTTTCTTCTCTTATGCTGTCTCTATGCTTCCTACTATTTTTGATTACTCCACTTTGGTTGCTAATTGATATAGAAGTAAAAGCAAAGTGAGGAAGCAAGCCTTGCTGACATGTAAAGACTTTGATATAAAAATAATCATCATTTCACAGAATGGTGATGGTTGGAGGGGACCAGAGTGGGTCATGTGGTCATGCTCAAGCAGGGTCATCCCAGAGCACATGGCACAGGATTGCATCCAGACAGTTCTGGAACATCTCCAGGGAGGGAGACTCCACACCCTCTCTGGGCAACCTGTCCAGTGCTCGGTCACTGCACAGCAAAGAAGTTCTTATTCATATTCAGATGGAAGTCCCTGTGTATCATTTTCTTCACTTTGCCTTTTGTACTCTTGTTGGGCACCACTGAGAAGAGTTTGGACATTTCTTGACACACTTCTTGCTCAGCATTTGAAGGCTGTGCTGGAGGGAAGTGGGGATGGGTGGGTGGGCTGAGCAGCCTCTAGCTCTGCTCTTGGCAGTGCCACATGCAGCATGTACTCCTTGCCCAAGCTGCAGAGGAGCATTCCTGCAGGATGCTGCTTCCCGCTCCCAGTGAGCACCACCCCAGCTCCTGAACTCCCACTGGGGATGAGCCAAAAGAACAATGGAGTTTTCACATGCCAGAGGCCAGGTGAGGAATAACAGTGGCTTTTCTAGGTCATAAAACATTTCCAYCAGTGCTTCTAGAACACAGAGCACACTGGGGCTGTGGTTAATCTCTTCACCTAACTTTCTGTAGGGTTTCTACAATTGCTTTCATCTGAAACTAGTGAACACAGTGTTGCATACAGGGATGTGTGAAGAATACCTGTATCTGTTCCTTTGTGACACTACTACCATTTTTATTTTCCTTTTACCCACTTGGGGGACTTGCACCAATGTAAGTGAGGCCGAAGGCAGATTTAGTTCCAGCTGAAAGGTTGCATCCATGTTTAGATCTGCCTTGTCAAAAAGTTGTGCTAAAGTCTGAATGTGTGTGTCCTCCATAAAAGTGTGAGTATGCAACTAGGGAATTGCTTACAAAACACCCCGAAAGTTGTGATTTATGTAAGAGAATACTTTGAGTTAATAAGATCTATTAAGTGCTGTGTTGCTCATAGCAAACTTATATTAGGGATGATTTTATCTCAGTTTCAGGTATTAATTCAACTCAAACCTTCAGTATGTTCTGTACAGGACTCTATGCACTCGGTACTCAACTGCATGAGCAAGTAAGTTCATCGTGGACAAGCCCCTGACAACTGCAGTGAATTGTAAAGCAAGAATTTTCAGGTTCACATAGTGGCTGTTTTTCATGTGCAGTTGTTTTGCAAAGACAGGACTGATGAGAAGCACTTGCGGTTCGCTCCCACTGTATCACATTCTGCAATGATAAATGTGTTTTGAACAAAACAATATTGGGTCCATAAAAAAGAAATTATTCATGTGTAAATGGTAGTGGAAGCCCTGCCAAGGGAATAATGAGACTCTAGGAGTGTACTTATTGGTATTCAAAGAAGAGAAAATGCTGAAGGCAATGGTGTCAGCTTAATTTCCTTTTCTGGTCAAACCTTGAACAGTGGTGCAGTGTTTGTAGCTTGGAGAGAACGTGCACAGATTAATTTCATAGGAGTTCCTTATATATGTCCAGTTCTGGGCTCGTCTCTAGAACAGAGACATAGAGATCCTGGTGCGAGTCTAGTGGAGGGCTATGAACATGATTAAGGGATGGAGCAACTCACTGGAAAGGAAAGGCTAAGAGAGTTGGGCCTGTTCAGCCTCAAGAAAAGGTGACTGAGACAGGATTTAATGTCTACAACTATCTGAAGGGCAGTGCAAGGAAGATGGAGCCAGGCTCTGCTCAGTGGTGCCTGAAAATAGGAGAATGAGAGGCAGTGCGTAAAAACTGGGACACAGAAAGTTCCACCTGAACATGAAGAACTTTAGCGTGAGGGTGACGGAACTCTGGAACAGATTGCCCAGAGGGGGTGTGGAGTCTCCTACTCGGAAGATATTCAAAAGCCATCTAAACACAATTCTGAGAAACAAACTCTAGAACACCCTGCTGGAGCAGGAGCTCCACTTCCCACCTTAACAATTCTCTGACTGATTCTGTGATTTTTTGCTTCAGAGTAAACTTGCTTCCTGTAGCATAAGACTCATCACTAGTTATATTTTAATTTGGTATCTTCATCACAGCAGATGAATTGTTGAGATCATCAATAAGAAAACTTTATATGGGTAATAATCTTGAGGGTGATCTGTGGACAAACTGCTTTTGTGAGCCTAGGAAAAAAAAAATACATGCAGATGAGGAACTAAGTCTCATCTTTATACCAGTGTTTTTTATTTTTTCATGGAATCCAGTCTTTCATGTCTATCTTCTCTGCCTTGCCAACTTTTTTGATCAAGCTGTGAGTTGTAGGATTCAGTTTCTTATTTTTTAATGTGGGGGAAAGGGGAAAGAAACTCACAGCTGTTTCTATATACATGTCCAGTGATATGTACAGCATTCTGTAGATTATCATGATCACAAAACCATTCAGGTATTAAAGCTTTTACAGAATGAATTGCTTATTGCCTAGGTACCCCATTATTCTAAGCAAATTTTTGTCTCCATGCACAAGGAGATTTTGTTGAGGTGGGGAATTGGTTTGTGGGGGTTTGTTTGGGCAGGTGTGTTCAGCATTTATTGGGGGATGGTACTTAAGACAGCAGGAGATACCTTCCTCCTCTCAGTATTTTACAGAGAGGTTATATTTTAGATGTATTGCTTTTTTTCTTTTTTTTTAAATTCATTCAGTCAGCTATAGACTCATAAAGATAGCTTAGCTTCTTAAGGTTATCACTTGCAAGCCTTCAGATGAAATAATAAACTTTTTCTCAAACACCCATAGCCCAGAAAAGTATAATATACTGGTGTGTTGTTCTTAAATAAGGATTTTATAGCCATATATGGCAATCACTTAGTTTGCTGTATGTTTTGAAGTTATTTGTTTGTTTGAGGATTTTGTTTTTGTTTGGTTTGGTATTTGTTTGTGTTTTTTTAAGTTTTGTCCTTTTGATTGAGGAGGATAGCTAAAGCACAAATCTATTCCAAATGCCCCAAACTCTTTTTGATCTCTTGGTTAGTTTCCTGACAAATGATATTGCAGGCTGGATCGAAGCTCCAAAGAAAAAGCCCATCAAATATAATGGCAAGGCTCAATTGTGCCTTATGCTGGCTGCCATGGAAACTTTCCTATGATAAGATGTCAGATGTCAGAGAAGCAAGGTGGAGAAAATAGCTTGACTAAGCCAGAAGCAAAATCCCAGGCTCAGGACGTGAGTGCTGAGAAGGGCTGAGTTCTTGGTCAAGAACTGAAGTGGTTGGTTTCCGATCAGCAAATCCAAGTAGTAAGTGTGATAACTGAAGACATAAAATCTTATTAGTGTCCTGAATCCATGGCTGTAGAGTTGTCACTTTTGTGATTGAGAATCATTTCAGGATGATACGTGGGTAGTGTGCAACACAATTCCTTCCGTGGGAAGGAATTAACACCAGTTAATCAAACCATTTCTCAGAGTTTGGTTTTCCCTGAACACAGATTTTCAGAAATTGGTCTGTGGGGAACTGGTATCCTCGTGAATATTTAACAGTAGTCCATGGAGAACAGTGTTTTATTCTATAATGAACTTCATCCTTTTTTCACCTCTATTCTATAAAATTGAAATTATACTAATGTGATTTTTAGCTTCTTCCATCATATTAGGAATCATATCATTGACTTTAGTTAATGTTCATCGAAAGAAGTTGTCATGGTTTGACCCAGTGTGAGACAAATCTGATTGGTTGAAAACAGGTAAAGGACAGTTATATAGACCACTTAGTGTTCCTGTGACGTCACTGTGATAGGAATGTTGTAAAAAACCACCCAGGAAGTGGTGGTGAGGGTCACTTCCTCACTTCCTCTCTTGCTCCCTGGCTCCCTGCTGACCACTAGCAAGGGAGTGGCCTCTCCCCCGACCCCTGGGCCAGGGGCCAACAGCCCAGGGGGCCAGGCGGGGCAGCCGGCCTCACCCCCCACTGGTCCTGTGCCGTTTTGGACCCGAGAGGAGCTGATCTATTGCCATCTGGACCAGGGCCAAGCGGCAAAGCAGCCAAGCTGAAAGCAAGCCAAGCTGAGAAAGCCAAGAAAAGGCCAAGAGAAAAAAAAGCACCCTTTTGCAGAGGTGTATGGGTGAGATCGAAGAGTGACCTTGTTGTTGCAGATAAGAGATTACTAGCAGCCAAGAGACTTAAAATTTGGATGGCTGCCAGTGCAGAGCAGTTTGGGGGGGGGGAGGGGAAGGAGCCTTGGGCCCCAGGAAGCAAGCCTCATACAGCTGCATTATCTTATGGGAGCATGTAAACTGTTATAAATACTTCTGCAGGCATTTTCTGCAAATATTAACCTCTTCTCTAAGCTAGAGAGAAAGGAAAGCAGTCACGTGAAAGACTAAATATGGAGACCAGCAGCTGAACGGAAGAGAAGACGAGGAGTGGCAGGAAGTGCCAGAGAAACCATCTTTAAAAGCATCTTTATCACACCTTTTTTCTGTGAGCTATGCTGTGTGATCTGGAATAATACCAAACTAAATTTCTCTTTAAATCACATATGAGCCATGGGGAGTTAGAAATTCAACAGCCTAAAATAAGAACATTTTTATGTTGTGAGCAGATGAAATTTGCAGCCTTTGGAGGTTATGAGTGAAGCAGGAGCCTATGCCTTTGGTGCCTTTAGGCTGGAATGACTTACTCTTAAAATGTTTAATCCCATTAGACTTTTCTTATGACCCACAAACTGCAGAGTGTATTGTGGGAGAGAGGATACACCACTGCAAAAACCTGGGCGGGCTGCGGTGTTTCTGGAAGGTTTGAAACCACGCTGAAGATACTTCTTAGGGAACTGTCTTCTGTGGGATGGATCCCACTACACTACAGAAAGAACTCTCTATATCCCATAAAGTGGCAATAAGAACTCTTAATCATAAGATCAGAATCTCATGTTTATGTCCTTTATGTGATCAGTGAGAAGGATTGGAATGTGTTGGGAGGAGAATGGTATTTGTATATTATGCCTTAATATCATTATTATTTTTTATTATTTCTATTCTTAGTAGTGTTAGTGAAATAAATTATTTAATAATTTTTCAAGTTTGCAGCCTGTTTTTGCTGTCTCCTCTCCTCTGAAGAATATAGTGTGGGGATCTGGAGTTTGCCTCCAGGTTAACGCTTGACATACGTTTTTAAACGAAGGGTTAGAAGGGCACTCCAGTAGACTTTGATATGAACCCTGTGATTGCATTTACTGTCTGATTATATACACAACTATCCCTTCCTTTGTCTAGTGAAATTATAAATCAGGAAATGGTTCCTAATAGCAGAGCAGTCATGGGAGAGGAAGATCACAGCCCACAAAAGTACATCGCACGTCTCATCTTCTGTAGTTCACTCTGCTGTATTTCTCAGGCTCTGTGTTGACTTCTTTACAATGGGCATCAGCACTGGTTTTAGTACTTTATCACAATAGTATTTAAAATCTTTGTTTTATTACAAAAATCACATACTAGAACAACTTTTTTAATGCTTTTAAAGAATAATGATATGCTAAAAGAATTAGCAGAAAAATAGTATATGGGTAAGGCGAAGACAAATAAAAGTGTGCTCGTGTGTTTTATTCTCACAAAATGGAAGCAGCTTCTTCTTGTATGAGGTTGTCTCTCTCTTCTCTTTAATACAATTCTTTAGTGTTCCCTGCCTTGCCAGGAAAAAACCTAACAGATTAGAATACTAACTAATTTGTCAGAACATGACCTATGTCATCCTTCCCAATTTACATATTGAAGTAACAAGGGTGGACTTCACATTGTGTACTTATGTATTTCTACTCTTTTGATTATTGCTTTTTTACCCTTTCCAAATCCCATGTCAAGGTGAAAGGCTTTGACTTGCCAACATTGTACTATTCATATCTTAACAGAAAGGTGTTGTACTGAAGCTAGAACAAATTTGGCAAATAATGGAAAATAATCATCCAAATGGTAAGATCTGGCCAAAAACGGCTTAAGGAACAACATCTGTTTGACACATAGGTATTCAGAGCACATGRGCGGTTGAACACAGTGTGCTGAAATCCTCCATGCATTAGCCAAATTACTCATTTCCTTCCATGATGAAGAGCTGTAACCCTATAAATGGATCATCAAGCCTCCAGCCATCAACACACCACCTTTACTTTCATCTCTTTCCCCGCTGGTGCTGCTTTTCTTTTGTTTTAATGAAACCGGTTGCCTGGCAGTGTAAAATAACAGGTGCGTGTCTATCATTATTAYAATAATTTTTTCTTATAATTATTTTTTCCTTGCAGTGCTGTTGGCAGGTCATTTAGGTTGCAAAATTAGTACTTCTGTGGGAATATTGCAATTAAAATGCACACCGCTATCAAATGATTTCCTTTGAAACTCTCAAATATAGTACCTGTATTCTTAAGAGTTTGTACTCATAAATGAAAGGTAATTCCCCATGGCTGCATTATCTCCTCTTTAGATGTACTGTTATGTTTCAGAAACACTAGCCTGAACCAATTTGTATCAAATGCTTTTTTATGGCATAAAGGAAACATTAAAAGTGTGGTATAAATCAGAGGTAAACTTAGTTTTGCACGAACCCTGCTTGCATTCATGTGTTTTTTTATAATGACTTTGGGGGGAAGGAGGGAGAAGATATACTTCCACAGTAGGAGCTGCTCAGCTCACTAATGCAATTTGAATTGTGTATCAACACATTAATGGTAAGGTCACAAAGTTAATGATGTTTAAAACTGTATTGTAAAATTTGCCTCAGCAACCTCATAAAAAGCAGGAACTAATGAAGTACCTTTGATTTGTGGTAACACCAACCTCGTTTCTTCAGCATCAAAGCACAAGGTTCAGAATTGTAGCTGGAACACTGCTTTGATTTTTGTTTTCCTGATTGTATTTCTTACACCTGTTTTAATGGGCCAAAGCAAACTTCTTCACAGGGAAACAGCATCTATCCTCCCAAAAGCTTCAGTGCTGTAGGCAGTCCTCAGAGCTTTCACTGGAGCTCTGCACACAGAGAACCTTGGCATTGTTAAATCTGATAATACTCTTGCAGTTTTCACTGTGTAAGAAACAAATCTAAGTTTTTATACCTATAAAACTACTATTTTTAATTTTTAGAATTCTAGTTACACTGAACTGGGATATGCACAGCAGGAAAAGTAGGTAGAGTTTAAGATTTTACTGTTAGTCCAATGAACTATAACAATTCCAATAGTCCAAACTGAATAATGATTATGTAAAAGCCTCACCAATTATATGTTAAAAATATAGCATAAAAAACCCATACCTCGTACCTTCCCCTTTATTCCGATAGTCTTATCACTCTTTTAATGTCTCCCTGATCTCTAAACGTGATACCACAGTCCTTCCTGGGAAAAACGAGGGAGAGGTAAGCTAAAATGATTTCTCCACATGGCATCTTGAGCTATTCACTAGGATGACAAGGATGATGCTCAAGGTAACAATGGCAGGAGAAACACGATGTTGATGCTTTCTTCCTCCTGAACTTTGTGTCTCCTCAGATTTATTATTGTTTCTTCCCATCCCTGCCTTTCCCCTGCTTTCAGAGAAGGCGTGAAAGCTGCCCCACAGTGCCCCAATATTGCCCAGGGACTGCCTGGGGCTTCCAGCCCCTTCTCCAGCAGCATTCCTAGAGCTGAGCTCAGACAGGCTGGGCCATGGGCACTTGGCCATGGGGCACCTGGGGAACCCAGCCCAGCCCCACTCAGGCCAAGGGGTAAATACATTATATACTATTTTTTCATATGTCTAAAGGTATGTATTTTGAGTGGTATGTAAATAACAAGGTGAAATGAATACTGAATGTATATTCTGTCTTAGAGTTAAATGCAACTATCCAAGGATGAGCTACCAGGAGATTTTGGAGCTCTTCTACCTTTAAGCAAAGGAAGCATTTCATTTGCTAGATACTACCTCATATTCCTCCTGCCAGGGTTTAGCCAGTCCTGTTCAAGGCCTCTGAGTTTTATCCTTCTTGGCTTAATTCTTGTGCTAGAAATCAGAAATATCTCAATTAGGAGCAACTCAAAAACTAGAAAAATATATGCAAAACGTCCCATTTAAAAAAAAAAAAGAAAGACAAAAATTTTCCAAGAAAATAACAGTATTTGTAAGGATTGGGTGTCATTTTTCCCTATTATAGCTTCATTTGAAATTAATGAGTTACTGGATGAATAAGCATTAAACAGTCTGGAAACAAAAATAATACCTATTTATAAACAGATTTTAATTTTCTTTTAGATTTATATCAGCTGCATTCCATCATATTTTACTCATGGATCTGTTAATGCAGATAAGGAGTTCAAGAGGAGTTATGTCCCTAATAAAAAGTCTATTAATATATTGTGTGTACTCAGTAAGCTGCCTTAATTTTTCTCTCCTCTTTTTCTTTTACTGCTGTACCAATTCCACTTAAACGGTGGTGAAGCTAAGCCCAAGAATATAATTAAATTCTTCTTGAAACGTAATTAGTTCAGCTGTGATGTCTTTGGTTTCTGGAAATAGAGAATTTGGTAAACATATCTATATAAGAAAAGCATTTAAGGCATGCCAAAACAGAGACACAGAGCTACATACAAATGCAAGCACAGATAGGCTGTTCTGAGTAATTCATTTTGCTGCTTTTGACTGGGTAGGGTTAATTTTCTCCATAGTATCTGGGGTGGGGCTGTGTTTGTGATCTGTGCTGGAAACTGCTGATGTTTTCCAGGGATGTCCTCGTTATCCCTGAGCAGTGCTTGCAAGGAGTCACCCTCTCAGACTGCCCCACCTGCGAGGGGGCTAGGGGTGCACAAGGAGCTGGGAGGAGGCACAGCCAGGACAGCTGATCCCAGCTGTCCAAACGGATATTCCATAATGTATGTCATCATGCTCAGCATATAAAGTTGGGGGAAGAAGGAGAGGAATACTTGGAGTGATGGCATTTGTCTTGCCAAGTCGCTGTTACATGTGATGGATCCCTGCTCTCCTGGGGATGGCTGAACACCTGCCTGCCCATGGGAAGTGGTGAATTAGTTCCCGGTTTTGCTTTGTTTGTGTACATGGCTTTTGCTTTCCCCATGAAACTGTCTTTGTGTCAACTCATGAGTTTTCTCACTTTTACCCCTCTGATTCCTAACACAGGGGAAACAACTGAGTGTCTGTGTGGTGCTTAGTTGCCAGCTGGTGTGATTCATGACACTCATGAAAATACTTTGCATTTCACAGCAGCAGTGTCTGTAGCTAATTATAGTTCTCCTCATGCTATCCTTAAATCCAAGAGAAAGTTTCTCTTGGACTTGGTTTCAGCAAGCAGCTCAGGCAGGGTGGTGATAGCTCAGAGGCAGAAGAGAACAAAATCATCTCTAGCAATATGTCTGTATCTACATCTGATCTTAGGCTACAATCGGTAATTCTGCCTGCAGACCAGAACAGGACTACCACTGCCTCATAATATTGTCACTGATGGAATGTGTTGCTTACAGAGATTTTATTTTTAACTATTTCTTTTGTTTGGCAACTCAGCTACCTATCCATGCAAGAGTGAGTTTAAGGCAATAGATGGTACCTAAATTTCCTAGTTGCCCTCCAGCTGAGGGCTGAAGTCTGAAAACAAAAGGTACTGAAATAATTGCTGATGGATACAGAGGAAAAATCGCTTCAGAAATGCTATGACCATCATCTCTCCCATACAGGTGGAGTGCACTCTGCAGTGATTTGCTCTTAGTAGTCGAACAAAAGGACAGGCTAGTTTGGTTTAGAAAGAATTAGACACACTCTGTTGTGCTCAAGGTAGGAGTATTGATACTGGTTAGTAAAATTAATAGAGGAAAAATGAAGAAATTCTGTCTGGCTGCACCCATTCTCATAGGTGCAAAAATTAATAAATTTTGCAGCTGTGATGTGGGTAAATGCTTTAAATTTTTGTACATTTATCAGCAGTCACCAAGTCAATGCTGTCTAGCAATCTGAAAACAACCTGCAGCAACCAGTGCAATGAATTCTCTTTGAGAAACTGCAACCCTTATCCAAGGCTGCTCGCTTTATTTATATTTTTATTTTAATTCTACCTCCTTTCCTCGCTCCTCTCATTTGGCTGCCAAGGGACATTCAGATCATGGGACCACACTCTGATTAGTCTGAAGGGTTCCCGAGACCTCAACTGTTTGAGATTTGAATCCCCAGCATCAGATGTTTTGCTATATCCATCTGACCTAATTGGTCTGTGCATTATGCATGATTGTAGAATATTAACTTCATCTTTTGGAGGGGTTTGAGTTTGGGTTTTTTTAACTGTTAATTAGCATTTTCTGTCCTCTAGCTTCTAATTTCTTGTAGAAGACTTCAAAAAGTCACCTCTGCTTCCCCAGGATATATGGAGATGATTCCTGGTGACTTACTTTAGTCACGATTACCAAACCAATATTTTTCTCTGATACAACCAAGCTACCCCTTTCTTTCTGTTATTACTTTTCTAACTGTAGATTGACAATTTACGAGGGAATGAAGGAGTGCAAAATTCAAAAGGGAAAAATTCATCCGCTTTTCATAGCACCCCTACAGAAAGCGCTGTTTTGTTTTCAAGTAAATGAAATTACTATTTTTTTGTCAGTTCTAAAGCTCTCAGGCTTGGATTTGGTTGAGATTCCCAGAAAATATTATCCAGAACCATTATCTCATTCTGGGGAAAAGTGGAAATATTGTGCATATGTTTTTGGAGCTAAAAAATGTTAATTCAGTGAATGATTTAGCAATATAAAGCTGGAATTAACCAATATTTAAAAGCTTCATGAATTATACAAGCTAATTCTATACAATATTATGTATGGATATAAAAATTTAAAGGACTTTCTGTCTCTTATGCATCCCTGTGTTCAATGTTGCAGTGTTTCCCTTAGTCTTAGGGTCAACCGTTCCTGTATTTCTCAATCAAAAATGGTATATTATATTGAACATTTCCAAGCATTATCAGCAAAGTTTTCCTTTATGGAAGAATTAGCGTGAATGAAGAAACTACGAAATGGTCCCATAGTCCTCTTTTTGATACTTGGATGTACTTTCACTTTCATGCACTTGTGGAGGGTCTTGAGTGAATTTGAGACAAGTGTCAATGTTGTTAATTAAAAGCCTCTTAAGGAAACATGACAATAAAAGAAATTATTGCTGAATTAGTGGAATGAAGGATTCAGATAAAACTGAAGTAAAAGTGCTATCGAGAACTTCCACAAAAACTGAAGGAAAAAAGTGRTTAGTTCTATGGATTGAAGAGGATCTGAATATAAACTGTTTGGAATCATAGAAAAACTTACTTGTCTAAGAGCACAGAGTGCATGCATACATTCTATTTTTTAAGTGACAGCTTTTTATACTTTTCGATTTTTGGTTGATCTAAGTTGCTGAGGGATCTTAAATATGTAAGAGACTATATATATATATTTTAGTTTCATCCTGACTATGCCCTTTCAAAATAAACTGTAACACAATTTTTGTGGGTCATATTCTGCTAGACCAGATTCTACCTTGGTGTAGAACAGATAAGCTAAGAGCTTGTAGCTTCTACACCTTTCCAAGTAAAGAAATTTGACCAGAACAGCAGAGTTTCTGTCATTACACTATACAATGAACAGCCTGTTGTATGATTTTATTGTACTGTTATTAATATCAACATTGCGCAGTCTCAAGAAATGATATTATCAGAAAAATCTCAGCTCTTCCCTTCAACACTTGCATCATTTAAGTTGATGTTTGTAATAAGGAAGATGGAAAAAAATTTTGCAGTATGCCAACTGTCAGTGAAAGGTGGAGAGTAATAAACTATACTGGTCTAAATGTAGCAATAGATCAGAAAAACTGTCTAACCATAACAGCTACTAAAGATCCTAAAATGTCTTTTTTATTTAAACATAGCCCAAGGTTTGCTCTAAATGTACATGTGAATATATCTGAAAAAAAAAATGTCTACAGGGAATGGTATTCATTTTGACCTCAACAATCCATAATGCAGAACTTCTCCTCATTGCATTTAGGAACTCCATGACATTTCAGTAAGAGTTTTGGATGACTGATAAACTCTTTGCCTTAAGTCTTCACGTGACTTTACTTTGTGAAGTTTCAAATAATGGCTTTTTTTTTTCCTTAAGTTTTGCATTAAAAGGAGTGAGGACTGTATTAAAGGATATCGGAAAGAGACTTCTTAACTTCTGTGTTATATGGGCTCGTATATAATAGTTGACAGCTGCAGGAGCTGTTGTTACGCAGAACTGACTGAGCAGTTGGGGTGAGACAGCTTTGTCTTTGCTGTAGCTGCAGCACACGACCTACAGTCAGCAGGGCGTGTGAGCAGGCAGCTCCTGCACTAAAATATATGTACCAGAATATAGGTAAGTCTGGGAACTGCGTGGGTGAGCCTATGGCTGATAAACCCGGGCAGAATGGAGGCTCTAAAGGCACAAATGGATTTGTCTGCCTGTCTGTGCTCACAGAGAAAAACGATTCTGAGGAATACTACATTGCATGAGTACTGAGGTGGAGTACTCCAGGCTTTATGGAGCTGTTTTGGAGCTGGGCAAGCTCGTAGCTTCACGAGGCACAAGGGTTTCCTCTGGCGTGGGCTTCTGAGAGGATTGGATTTCAAAGGCAAAATTGCCATTCAGGAGCCAGGGTTTGATATGCCTGTACTTGAAAGAATATGCACTTTATGGGAGTGGGGATACTTAAAGTATAACTTCCCTTTGTCAGCATCAAACATAATATTTGATATGTGGGAACATGGTGAGATGATTGATTAGATTGCAAGGTTAACTCTTGGTGATCAAAAGAACTAATCTGCATGAAATTGAAAATAATTATTACTTTGTTCAACTACTAAAACCATGATGATCACTTTTTTTAAAAAACTAAATGGTAGAAGTATGTCTTTCTTGGCTATTCATTGCTACAAATTCTTCCACCATTTTGAGTATATTGGTATGTTAGAAGTATAATTTGATCCATTTTTGTTTCTGAATATTTTGTTTGTAGAATAAGCTGATAATCTCATGATATTTTTTTCCTTCTCACTTTTCAGTAACCTGTACACTGTGGCTGTTGTCCCGGGGTCGCTGATGAAATCACAGCACGGTCACAATCGAGGTTCGGTGAAAAGTGCATAGGTCGATTTATTTATTAATATAAAGACCTGTTTTATACCTTTAGTGTGCTTGAAAGTCATAAGGTCATTGGTTCCTGGCCATCCACCTCTCAGGATGATTGGCCAGACTAGTGCAACRCCTTACTGAAAATATTGTGCTTTTGGTATAATAACAAGTCCACAAGTGTATGATATGAAGTGTCGTTAGAAAAGCATCTCGCTGTTTACATAGCTTCTGTGAGAAAGGACAGCTTCTCACAGAGTGCAAAATGCTAGAGAATTTCTCTGCTGAGAGTTTTTCAGCATCCACAGTACACAAAGAATTGTACCATAAAAAAAAGRTTGGTTGGCATAGTCCTGTTGGTAACATGAAGATCAGAAATGAATCCTGAGGTTGAAATTTCATTCAGAAGTTACTGTTATATTTCTCATGAASATGACTTTCAGAATGTTTTTTTCAAGAGATAAAATTTTAGTTTGAATGTATGTATTTGGATAAAACTTATACTTACAATGAGTTTTTTTACATATAAATTAGGAAATTTCATTTGGAAATATGAACTTCCCCCTTAGTTTCCACTTATATCATCTCATTYAGAGAAAATGCACTGAAAATAACTGCAAAAAAAGCATTTTTCACTTTCTTCTTCTTTTGAAGCAATACTTAAAACAGGGTTTGCAGATGTCTGAAAATTTTCTTGGTAAACTTCTGAGTGTACTGCATTTATTTGAAAACTCTTTTTCACCTTAATATAACTTTTTTTCGTGGTTGAATTAAATTACAAAATTCTCCCTGAGAACAGAGGTGATTGATAGCACAATTTCTTAATACCTTGGACAAAACCCAAGACTCTCAAAAGAGGACAAAAGTAGTTTTTCATAGTTCAGGAACGAAGTACGGGAATATGTATGTGGTATATACCCGAATCATAGCATTTATGGTGTGTTATAAAAATATACACATAARCACAAAAATGTTTGAGTTAATGAACATCACGGAAAAAATTAAAAATATTCCACAACCCCCAAACCCCACCAACCACAACAAAAACAATGACAAAGGCCATCACTAAATGGAAAAGTGATTGCAATTAGTTTAGGATTCTTAGAAAAATAACTTATAAGTCCTCTATATTTTTAATGTTCTCACTAATGATTTTCTTACCTCAGTGATATTTTTTAGAGTTAATTTCCTTTCTAGTGTTGCACACAGTTGTGCTGAACTTTTGTGGAGCTGTGGGGTTTTTTTCCGTGTGGTTTTGGCTTTTTTACTTCCCCATTTATTTGTTTTTTCTTTAACTCATACAGCCATTGTAACTATGTCTCTACAAGAGTAATGTATATGTGGGCTCTATATAAAAACCTAATTGGTATTTTCTGATACTTGTTTTCTAGACAACTCTGGTAATAGAGCTCTTAACCATGTCTTCAGCCAAGCAAGGTATAAAACAGAGTGTTTTTCCAGACCTGTTGTAATACGCTTCTTGTTCTGCTTTATTGGAACTTAACAGGAATATGCTTTATTTTATGGAAGGTTTTATTGACCTTTTTTAATGGACAGCCCAACGACATCAAGAAACAAAATTYCTTATTTAAACAAAACTATTAGAAAAATTTTGGAATAGTCTATTATGATAACAGAATAGAAAAATGAAAGTACTTAAAGAGTTAAAGAAAACAGGGACAGGGAAGAAGAACAAAAAATTYGAAATTCCACTGAAAATAATTCCCACGTTGTCAGGCTCATATGTCATATTTCAGGATGTTTTTAAGAAGTATTAAATAGCATTCTGAAAATTACATTAAAAATTATTACTTTCTSTACCAAAGGCCTTGAAAGTCCTTATTAGTGGCTATGTGGGTACTATGACTTGTCAGCAGTTGGGTTACCCAGCTAATAATGATTCAAAGATATCTCAGCATTTCCAAGAGATTCCATTCCATTTCTTGAATCTTGCAYTGTCTGGGTCTGCTATGCTTTTGTTTTTTAATGTTAAAAACTGGTTTAGCAACCATTCTTTTTAAAGTGATGATAAAATCAAGAAAAATTGCTTTCACATGATATATTTAAGTGCTTTTCTATATTTTTTCTTCTCCTTTCCCATCATTAGTTCATCAAGATATGAACAGTTATAAAAGCACATGCACCATGAAGCAGTTGTGTTTCAGATCTCGTAATATCGATAACAGCTCAATCCCAGGCTCCTAGGCCTAGAGGTGGACTGTAGAATCAGTGCCGTAGAATGTGGAAAACAAAAGGGTACATGTGAACTTCAGAAACCTTTTGCTATTCAAGCAAAGCACTAGAAACTTCTCCTGCATGAGAGATTCCCTTCTCTAAAGTGGTGTGAATGGACTTTTGGTGCCATGTCTCGCGGGAAGTTATCCATCTTCCTAAGGCTGCAACTGAAAAGCAGCATTCCTGGGCACAGCATGTTCTCAGCCTTTTTTGTCCTCTGAACCCAGAGGAAATCAACTGTAAACTAAGAATTGTGGAAACAGATTACAAATCCATCCATAAGTTATAGTAGTCAGAGTTGCTAGTCATGAAAAGTCTGGGTTTTTCACCTGGGGCATGTGGAGCTACAGCATTCCTATGGATACAGAAAGCACTTTAATTTGTGTTTCTTTTTTCTACCAGACTTTAGCTAGAAGCACTTTCACCCTTGGGAATGCATCTTGCAACAGGAAGACATTGCTGTTGATTCTGATGCTTTTTACACRGCAGAACCCTCTGATGTGTTTAATTTTACAACTGGCTTATCCAGTCTAAGGCTTGTGCCCCTAGATGAAATGTAGAATAATGCCATTCAWGTCAGCTTGATATCTTTCCAAATGTGTGTGTGCCTGCCTATAGCAGCTGGCTCAAACACTAAACTCAAACCCACACTGTTTTTCTGAACACCTCCATTCTTTTCTCTAATGCAGGAGCAGTTAAATAACTATCAGTGTATTTATCCTTAGCTGTGGCTTTGGCAAAATTTTCATTAGACATCAGGTTTAGGTTAATTCTATAAAAGAATGCTCAGACACATTAGATTGAAGGAACAGGGGTGTTTGATGAAATACCTGGCTAGAACACAACACTACTTTTTCTAGCTTAGAAATAGCAACATGAAAGCACAGCATTAGCTCATTTACTGCTTTGCAATAATTTAATAAAAATCCTTCTTTTTTCCTCTAAGTCTGGGTAAAAGTGCGTACATGAGATATAAAATGTAATTTGAGTAAGCTTTTCTCAATTTAGCRAAAGGCTGCAACACTAATTTTAGTCATAAAGGACTGAAGCTTAATTTCCCTTTGCAACTCAAAGATGTAAAAGGCATTAGTTATTAATTGAGGAAAGTCTGTAATGAATTAATTATTTCATTATTAGGCTCCATACAAATATTTGCAAATGTTTTGTCAGTTGAGTATATTTTTGAGTGGCTTGATTTTGTTATATTCCTGTATATCTTTTTTGGTGATATAAAAACGACATTTGCCCTTTTTGATTTTATTTTTTTTTTTTTTTTTTTAGGATATTCTCTATGGCCCAATTGAATTCTCAGCATCCTCTCTCTTTAGAAGAATATGTCAGATCTCAAGTGTCCAGTAGTTCTTTTTATCTGATGTGGACTCTTTAAAACCCACAAGCATGTCTAGGGTATCAGATTAGCTTTAAAATGCTGCCATTCATCTGCTCAGTTTAATGCATTCTCAGTCGGGAGTTGCTGTGTTGGCTAAAGGCTATGCCACACTGCAGCTTGGAAAATGAGAAAAGAAAGGCAGCCAGGCTTGGGCTAACTGTACCATTAACTTTCCTTCAGCCTGCAATACATCAGCAGAGCATCAGACCTAATCATGTGCTTTGGGATGTTTTTATGGCTGCTCTCTACTACAGCAAATAATGATCAGAGATATTTATTCAGAAAGGAACGCTGTTTAGTCCTCTGGAAATTTGCTGTTCTCTTAAACATGATATGCAGTGGCTGCCCATAAATCTTATCATGCATTTTTGTCTCTACTCTTAAAAAAGAACTGTTTATGCTTTGAATGCTAGAGAAAAGGGAAGAGGGCAAGTCTTTACCTGTAAATGGCAAGATAATGTACTTGACTAATCCCACAGAATATCTAACATAAATGGTATTATGTTGCTTTGCCTGCCAGTCAATATTGTAGAACCATGTATATTGATTAACTAGTGATGCAAACCAGCTCTTTTCTGTGTCCTATTGACYGGATCTGTGTTGTACTTGCTAATACTTAATTGGGTCTCAGGGCAGTAAAGCTTGCATTTAATTTAAAGACAGTTTGCTTTCATTCCATGTTGGAAAAATCAGGTTTTAAATACCATGGGAGCACAACATTCAAAACTAATCACCTGTAAACCTTGAGAAAAAAACCACTTTGAGGCAGGATCTCTGCAAAATTCATCGGGGGATTTGTCTGTGTCTGACTTGTGAAAGACATTGGGTAAATTCAGTAAAAATGACARCAGTGAGCTGCAAATGAATTTCAGCCAGAACATGCATTTTAATGGATTTTCTGCTTAACCAAAGTACATACTACCTGCAACATAGATATTAGCTGTCAGAGGTTGAAATTTGTATTTTAGTTTAGAATTCTACTATTCAATTTACTTCAGAAAGCCAACTGACTTATTTAGAGCAAAATGTAAGGACTTTCCATTTTGTTTTGTTAGAATAAATGTGTGAATAACTATTCTATTGTTAGAATAAATGTGTGAATAACTATCACTCATCATCACTTGTGACAGATCAACAAGCAATATTTTTATTTCTTGCTTTTCAAATGTACACTTACAAATCATCTGTCTCTGTAAAGAAATACTTGAAAGTTTTATAAAATTTGGTCTGTGGCCARATGTGTTGTGTTTCACTATATTACAGGTGTTAAGTGACTTCACTTGAGGCATGCTCCCTCCTCTCCTGAACAAAAATAAGAACAAAGAAACGAAACCAAACACCCTGTGGCCACCAGCCTGCATGATAGTTGTTTCCCAGGCAGTTCCCACGTTCCTCTGCGTGTGCCAGCAGTGGGGGACACAGGAATTCCCAGATATGTAGGAAAAGGCTGCTGACCAACAGCATGAGAACATTAAGGACCAGTCAACCTCCAGCTTTATGGTTTGAAAACTGCAGCTGGCTCCTGAGGCAGTGTCCTGTTGCTGCTGGCCTGGCCACAGCTACCAAAAGCACTACAGGAATATCCTTTATTCTTTTTTTTTTTTTTTTGCCTGGGTAGCAGAAAGCGACATCATGGATTCCCACAGGGCTCTCACGAGGATCAGAACTTACTGCTAAAAGGGAACATGGACAAAAAATTACAGAGCTGCTAAAATTATGCACAAACATCCAGTGCTGGTTCCATTACTCACTTGCTTTTTTGCTGCATCCTTGGTGTAAGAAGAAAAAGCAAGGAACTAATCTGACCAAATTTCAATCTTGATATCTGTGTAAGAATCATCAGTTCACACAACTAATTGTCTGTATAAGGGTCTTGACGCTAAAAAAGCACATGGAGGTGAAAAGGGACATATGGGTGTTTTTTTGAGGTAGTAGAGCTGTATTTTTACCATCRTTCTAATAACCACACCTCAGCCATCTGTTCCTTAATATGATCAGAAAAATTCTTATGTATTTTGGGGGTTTCTTGTTGGTTGTCCCTGGGTCCATGTCCCTCATGTGTCACGTGTCTGTTGTCCCCATCATGCAATCATTGCTCTCCGTACGAGAGGTACGTACGTACCTGTGGCTCATTTTCTCCTAGCAAAYGTACTCTCTCGAGCATGGCTAGAGAAAAATGACACACTGCTGGCAGAAAAACATTTACCCTGGCCCCATTCTCCCCGATGGTTTAGTGACATGTTGACACCGCAGACCTTCCTCTCCTCTTGGGTCAGTTCTGACTTCTTTTGGTTATGGTTCCAGTGAGGCGCAGTCTGTGAGTGTGCCTGGACTCTTCTACACAGCATAACTACTGATAATAATTCTGTGCTAATAACTCCTGATCACGTACATCTGTTGGCACCTTTTGACTTTTCCCTTCCCACCTTTTTTTCTGTGTGTGCTGACAAAACAAGCTCGATGAGACCTTATATCTCCCCACAGCTAATCAGCTAGAAAAAGTATTTCTCTTGATTTCAGTAGCTGTAAACTTGGTAGCATTTCTCATCCTTCTGTTTTTGTGCTGTCAGTGTGTGTTGTAAGGAAATTGGTGAGGAGCTGGAAAGGGTCAGATGTTGAATGTTTAAAATATAATGATGTGAGAAAGCTGCAGGAAAGTGCCAGATTTCAAAAACTGAGTAGAGATGCCAGAGTGATAGAGAATGTCTAGAATGTTGGCATAGAATTTATAGTGGCAACTCAGGAAAAAGATCTTAGTCCCATTTTTGTTCTTCCTCACAATCAGAAACAAGGCATGATTCAAACAGAAGACCTTCAAGGAGCTATACAGCCAAACTCCTCCACTTTTTCCTTGATGTCTCTTCAGAATTGGGAGCCATGCAATCAAGGTTGCAAAACAGTTTCCAACTAAACAACAGCTGCAAAAATCTTATCATTTGCTTTTTGAACCGTTTCCCTTAGCCCTGCCCAATTCCCGAGAACACACCTATCTAAGATTATTTATCAAAGATCTTATAACACTTCTAATCTGTTCCCAAAGAAGATAGGAAATGAGGCTGGGATGGGAGAATATGAACAGCAATATGGCTTATGCCCTACCGAAGTGCAGATATCTTCTGTCTGTGTGCTTTTCTTGTGATAGCCACTGTCCCGGGGATCTTTTTTATCTCTCTGCTGAGTTAAATGCTCATCTTGTTCTTAGCTGGGGGCTCTCAGTGCTCCTGGAATGGAAATAATAAATACCTACTTGGCTGTGTGCTCCCATTGAGCTGTTTCTGAGAGATTGCTCATGGTGGCCAACACCACGGCTGCGCGTTTGGGGATTTGGCCTTTAATTACTCTCCTTAATCTGCCCACCGTGTGGCTGGAGCATGTGCTGAACTGAGGGGGGCTTTTGTTAGAGGCCCATGAAAAGTAATGTAGGCAAAAAATGTGAATCAAAACCACGTCTGTATTTGCCACACGCGTTGCATGCTGTTCGTTTCTCAAACCTCTGCAGAGCTTTTTGTTTTCTATGAAACTCTTAGAGTTTCAGTTCCAAACTGAACTCTTTCTTACTTCATTGCACTCACTTTTAAAGTTACCAAAACTTCTATAGGGAAGAAAAAGTCTATATATGAATTTAGAGCTCTCTAGGTTTTTAAACAGTTAGCTCTTTATTTTACTAAACTACGCTTAAAGGAAAAAATGTTTTATTCATGCGGATCGCTTATGTATTAGGATACATCTCAAATAAATATTGAATATTTAATATATCCTCAGTATAGTACGTTATTCGTGCTGGAAGCGTTTTCCTGAAAGCAATTAGACAGTTATTAGAAGGCTTAAAAAAGAAAACAAAGTATCAAGTTGATAGTTTAATGTCTTGCTCACAGTAGTATTTTGCTAAGCTTAATAAAAAAAACACTGTTGTGTCTTTATTTCCTCTGTATAGCCTCTAGTAAAAATGTGTTTTAAGAACATTAGCTGAGATGATCTTGAGAAAAGAACTTTTTTGTACTTTACATATATGCAAATTTATATTTTAGTACATGTAGGAATGGACAGCTAGGAAGAAATCTTACCTCAATCACACACAAGAGTCTGTGCACCATTTCTACGTGGCTCTTTGATTTGTCAGAATAACCTTGTGGCTTGTTGACATTGAGAGGTTTTGTTGTAGAAGAGATACCTAAAGGATTGCAATGGCATGCACTGTTATCTTCTAATGGACCTGGAGTCAGCACTGATATGCAGACTGTATCTGATCAGCCAGGCTAGAAGAGAGTGAAAGGTATTGATCTGAAGAAATGCTGGAGGGAGTGACATTGGCAATACAATGGCATACGTTTAATGAGAAGGCTTATGACTCGCCAGTACAAAGTTTAACCATATCCCTGTGTTATTTGGGCATTTTTGTTCAAAATAAGTTAAAGGATTTGTTGACTATGCGTAAGTGCCCTTAAAGAAAATGATTTCTTTTTCTGTATTCAGGTACAATTACAGTCATTATGCTTAACAAGTGTTTCTTATTGATAAAGATCTTGTTTCTTCTCTAGTAGCTTAATTCAGTATTAAAGAAAAGATTCCACAGCAGTCTGGTTGTCCCAAATCTGGGGTTTCTCACCCTGGGTTCTTTCTCATCTACATCAGTCTTGCCATAGTTAACAGGGACAAAAATCTAAAATTTTAAAGGGAGAAAACGTACCTGTAAATCCACTCTACTAGACACATTAGGAGTTTAGTGATCCTGAGAAAGATTGGCTTGCTAACTTCACAGTTCTTAAACATGGTCATTACACATGCAATAGTGAGTAAATGCAGAAAGTGCTGAGAAATTGGATCGTAAGAGATGTAATTCCTGCTCCACAGCCATGTCAGCTTGGGAGCCCTGCCTTGTTTTGCATAAATCCTAATCACTTCTGGAAATGAAGTGAGCATTAGAAGTCTTGGAATCAGCATAACTGAAAACACACACTTCTTTACCTGGTACATGTGCTACTMATGGAAAACACATTCAAACACTACCCTTAATTCAAATTTCATGTGGTCAAAGGTTCCCTAAAGATGATTACATTTTCTTTTGGGGAATCTGTGTTGTGAAAATTTCATGTAGCACTGAAGTTGGTATATGAGATGTGGTTCTGTGTTCAGTAGGTTTCCTGTATTTTATAAGGGCGGGAATAGCAGTGTGTGGAAGAAGGGAGCTGTATCTATTTGGGTGCTTCATTCCATTCCTCTGGGAAGCCATGATGCTTTCCAGGCTCTGCTTTCAAACCACAAATTCCCAGCAATTAATGAGATGGGTTCTTCTGACTAATGCTAAGTAGAGCAAGAGCTCTGTTATTGCAGTTAGCTTTATACCAAGAAGCAATAACTCGCTAAAATCACAAAACTGAAAAAAATAAACTGTGTTTTATTTCAGTAGGTGTATTGTTTAAGACAAATGCTGTTTTAGCCACTTTTGAAGGCTCCTAATGCTATCAACCTGTTAACTGCAGGGCCACAATACATTTTTCATTTAGTAAATATTTTCCCAAGCCAAGGGAACTATAAATTATGAATAAGTCTTTAATGAAAATACATGAATAGGTAATACTAGCTACAATCTCCTATCATTAGCAGCACAAGATATTTTTAATATTATATTTAAATTATGCAGATCAGAATAATTTGGTATATATCAAGGGATAAATTATATTGTTCTGTGACACCTTAATTATATCTTTTGACATGAAAGAAGCTATCTGAGTGCTTTGCTAATTAATCTTGTCACTCTTGACCCAGAAACATACTCCGTGTGGGTTGTTTCAAATTGCTGCAGTTAAAAATGCTAAATATATAATTTAATTAATATTGATGGTAGAAGGAGTTCAAATCCATCCTGCTGTCAAGGAAAGTTTGAAAGCTGATTGTTTCTACACCATCATGCAAGCGAAAGATGTGCAAATTTATTTATTTCATATATAATGGTTTTTACTTTATTGCACTTATTGCCTTCTATTGCACTGACTGGTCATTCTTTTTCTCCTATCAGTGTCTAAGATGATCGGGCAGTTTTGCCTGTTGCAAGTTTTTGTTTATGCCAATATCACATACCTCTGAAGCAAATCTAACTTTCTATATCACTTTTTTTTAAAAAAAAATATTGTTTCGGTAGGATCTCCTTAAAGAGGTGGTACTTCTGCAAATGAAGAAGATATATTTTTGAGACATAAAACAAAAGCTGTACTTTTTCTCAAGCTGGATGGAGCAAGTAAATGGGAAAGCCTCTTCCGTTTTAAGCACTCATGATGCTGTCAATAGATCCAACCATTTTTAACACCTCAGTTGTATAAAAAACCAGATTGCTACTTAATGTGTTCTGTATTCAGGACTCCCTTACCTACGAATTATCCCCTCCAGAACCCCTGGATATGAAGCAGGCCCTTGTTTCTTTTCTGTCCTTAATGCAGAGAATATGTTTATTTTTTCACTAGGGTCATTCTCTCTTCAAATATCAAAAGGATTTGTTTGTTCATTCTTGCAATATAAAAATGCACTTTTAAATGTAAATGCACCATTGGAAATTACTTCCTTGCCAGAATAGTGGACTTTAAGATGCCTCAGACAAGTTTTAGGGAAGATGATGATTTAGGCCATTTAGATGTTTTTCTCCTTGCTACACAGGAATACTTGTCTGTGTTACACTTCAAAGCAGACAGCCCCCAAAACATGTCCTATATGACAGCACAATATAATGAAGACCTTTCTGATGAATATCTTTGTTCTTCCCTACTGTCAAAGTTCAAAACTCTGGTTTTTTTTTTTTCACTTTGAATGTGCTACCAGGATTATCTAGCTTAAAATTAGCTTGCTTTTGAAATAAGTTGAGGAGAAATTTTAATATGTCTTTAAAAAACAATTAAAACTTTTTATGGTAGTCTAAGGATTTGCAGTAGAAAATCAAAAGAATCAGYGGATTGTGGGGAATTATATTAACCCCTTTATAGCTGATTATAAAACCTAGAAGAGAATTTGGAACATTATGGGTTTGTTTTAGTACTCTTGCTCTTTCTCCTCTTGCCAGGGGTACTAAAACCTCCAAGTGAGAAACATTTTTAAATGCAAGGACAACAAAATTGTTCCAGATGTTCATGAAACAGCTGTTGTGGTGCCATCCATTTGGCCATTAGCAGACTAGGTCACCTAAAACCTACGCTGTAGAGGTCTTCTCATTCTCTCATTTATGCATCAGTTTGGTTTGTTTCTTTCTTTTTTTTTTCCTGAGAAATGCCCTCTGGAGTATGACTGAAGGAAAGAATCCTACTAAATACAGGGATGTTACAGAAAACACCTAGGACTGGGCAGTTCATTGACAACTTGAAAGGAATTTGAAGCAGTACAAACGCAGCCTGCAYTGTTTAGAGACATTTTCCCAGCTCACCAGCTCTCTTCAGTTGGAATTAATATCAGATAAATGCCAAGATTTGAAGGATGAGTGTATTGCAACACTGAACTCTCAAAAGGTGCAGAGCTTCCAGTATGAAGGTTTTCAGTGGCTCTAAGATTAAAGCAGTCACATTCAAGTGGCCTCAGTCCCCCAGTGAATCTGCCAGGTGCTCTCCCAGCTGTGAGATGCCCCTGCCTTGGCCATGCAGAGCACACAGGCACACATTTATGTAAAGAACAGTAACAATCACCCAAGCAAGAGAGGGGACAGAAAATCTACGCCTTGATTAGAAAAAAGTATGAAGAGCTGATATGGAAGATCTGGATTCTAGCGTGGGTTCTGATGTTTTCTCTCAATTTCTTTGCCAAAGGCAGCCAAAACAAACAGTTTAGGAAAGTCGGGAAATCGCTGGTAAACTTGTGCTCTAATTTCATTTATTTCTTCATATTTATGTTAAAACTGCATAATATTTTATAAATTCCAGTAAAAGAAATCCCAATATAGTATTTAAAAACCTTTCAGCCAAGCCAGGTTCTCACTGCAGAAAAAAAATCTATGTAGGCCAGTTATGTAAATTTTATTAATCAGAATAAACTCAATAATAATATTGAGTACACTTCTACATTTTATATTTCATTATATGATAAAATTGTCTTATAAGAAAGTCTTAAAAACATCATCAAGATGCAATATTAAATTTGTCTTAATAAATAAATAATGATCCCCAGTATTTAAGTGGTCACAAAAACATTGTGTTAGCTATAGTTAGAGTTAATTTCAGATCAATACTAAAATAGCCATTCTTAGCATACAACAGTTTCATACAATGCTATCTAGATTTACATGGAATATTGTAAAATACTGAAAATTGTATAGTACTGAAAATGCTCTGGTAAAATCAAAATGCTATCTCTAATGAAAGTCAAGGAAGATCAATCGGAAGGTTTTGATAAGCAAAATGCTTAATGGGTGAGGCCAATGGCTTCAGAAATGCTGGTTTGYGAACGAACAATATTTGTTCAGTTTATTGTTTCTTGGTAGTCTATTTAATTTCACTTAAAGGTAACATATAGATTTATTTGTAATTAACAATTTTGAAGAAACTAACTGGTGATTATAAGGTTTTCCCAGCCTGCTAAGTGCTGATTCTTTCCTGTTCCTCCAGACATAATACAACTTCTTACTGGGGTTTGTTGAACATGCTCCACCACAAAATCGGATGTGCATTGCTTTTTTTGCTTAGATAATGCAGCTGATCCACTTCAGCATTCCATTTTACATATATATAGTTCATGAATGAGAAAACATTTATCTGAAAAAAGGCATCTCTCTATGCACATCTATTTACTTTTTTCTCTTAAAAGCAAGAACAATTACCCTGCAGTAATCATATCTTTAATTACCCATTAAAAAAAAAGCATGCAAGAGGATGCAACAAACACACTTTTATTAGCACTAAATAGATGGAATTGGAAAGATTCTGTAAATGTCCAACCAATGCATARTCTTCTCATCATAGAAATTGTTAGCCAGGAGCCATATTATATTTCTTTCTAGAACAAGTTAAAAAATATTCCACATCAAGCAAAAAAAAGTTCTCTTCACTGAAGAGTCAATGTTAAAGTGACCTTAGAGCCAAGGGGTGCTAAGGACGATGTGGGAACCAGAAGAGAGGTCACAACTGAGTCAGTCTTTGCCTTCCTTCCTCCTCCTGAGAATACATGGAGGAATGAAAATCTAATGTTTAAAATAAAACTAAGCAATAGAATATTGCCCTGAAGGCTTCCTTCAGGAACTGTCAACTGTATTAAGGGCACATTGATAGCATGTCCTGGAAGCCTGGCCATCCACATTCCTTACAGATCAAAATTTCTTAATTTTTCTGCCTTAACACGTTTATTAGAAGCTGTGGGCATCCTTTATTGTTTGAACTAGTTTTAAGTGTGTAACAGAGCCTTGCTGTTATAGTTCCCCATACCAATTTAGGTTTTATTAGCTAAAAAAATACAATAATCAAATTACCAGTTGGCATAGAACAGCCAGACAGAATATACCTCGGTCTAAGTTATGCTCAAGCTAATTTACTGGCATTAGAATGCTCAAAAAATATTGTCAATTGGTTCAAGGTCCTCAATGTTTTTAACTCTTAAAGGAAAAATACATTCCTTTCTAAATGTTCAATTAAAAAAAAAAAAAAAATTATACTGGTAACCAAGGCAAAACCTCATTATGTTTTAAGGATATGATCTGGTCCTTTCTTCTTTCYTCAAAAAAATTTATCTTTTGAAAGAAATTTTTTTTTCTGTAGCATTGTTTGTTTAATTAATGATAGTATGGATGCTGTCGAATGGTATAGTAGGGTTTAATTTGACAAATTTTTGTAGCATGATGTAGTATTAGTGCCCAAAGTGTCATTTTTTTCTATCAAAATCATGGCCAGATTCTTTCTTAGAGTATAAATGCAATAGGTAGAAAGCGCATCCTATAGAGCTGTTATTTATCTTAAATGTTTATTACCTTTTATCTGTCACTCCCAGTTTCTCCATCTCAGTTTTCTCCCCTCAATCACACAAATGCTCTTTATTCTCCATGTAATTTGTATTTCATCTTCTTTTTTTTTCATATTTTCTCCAAAATAGATGGCAGTAAAACTTTCRAAGTCAGGGCATCAGATCCAGTCCTCTCATAACTCTGGCTATGACATAAATCAAACATGAATCTCGATCCATGGTATTTGATTTGTCAGTAGGTGAGTCAATATCATCCATCCCTGCTTTGTGGCCATATTATTTTAAAATATATATGTCAAAACTTCGTAAAAGTTATGAAGTATCAGCTCTGTTTTCCTTTGTTATACATCAGATGCTCACAAATCAGGATGGGTATTGAAAGGACTTTCTCCAAGGCATAAGGTGAAATAGAATCCAGAGTTTTGGAGGTGCTTTTTTTTTTTTAACTAAAACAGAAGGTCACCTGGTGTGCTTAGTGATAATAAGCAAGGATTATGTTATTTCGGGCTTTTCTCAGGCTGTATTATTAAAAATAAATCAAAGTGATATAAGCAGGACTTGTTAAACAAAATTTTCATCTCATGTTTACTTTAAATACTTTCAAATTTTCCACAAAGGAAGATAGTTGCATTTTCAGAAGTTTTAGAAGGAAAACAACTCATGTGTAATATCAATGCAAACATCAAAACAATCAAATTTATTTCCCTATCATACTTACATTATTATGAAATTACCTAAGTAAATTGTTTTCAAAATAATTTGTTTTAACCTATGTTCCATTAATGATGTACTAGATGTGTTGATATTTCTCTTAGTTGATTTCACTGAAAAATGTGGTTTCCAAGAGAAAATTTCTTGCTCAAGTATTTCCAGTAGTTCAAATTTTACTGACATATTTTAAAATAAAACATCCTGGTTCTAAATATATCGTGAAGAAAATGGCCTAACTCTTCAAAGATGTTTTTTAAAAAAACATGGTCATTTCAAATTATTTTTTGGGCAAGGATATGGACAGGAGTAGCAGAGACAACAACACACACAGCACAGGACTGAAATTTAAGGTGGTATTCTGGATATTATATTCTGCTTTTTCTGTAATCTTTAGTTACTGACATGATCAATATTGATTCTGATTAAGTGGTATAAGTGTTATTTACCTGGACATTTCTGCTAATTTTAAAATAGTTATGTAGCCTTGAGAATGTTAGAATTTATAATACAATGTAATGAAATTTCAGTAGCTCAGAATTCTATAATTATTTGTAAATATCCAAGAGATTCGTAGAGTTGAGGACCACATTTATAAATATGACAGAATTACTTTTAGAAAAGCAGAGATTTTTATTAGAGTTTTCTTTCTATGTTTTCTGCAGCTTGATCAGCATTTCAATAAATAGAAAACCTAATGAAAAATTGCATTAAGCAATTTCTCCTTTTAGGCATCCTTAAAGTTTCCATTACAAACATGTATAACATTTTAATCTACATTCATCCCAGGAGACTTTAAGTACAAATTTCACTACTTAATCTGAAAAAGCTAGTTCGCATTAATAGCATGTTAATCTATATGCTTAACATTTGTCTTTGGTAATAATTGCTGTTTAGTTCTATAAAACATTCATTAAATGTCTTGCTAAATTATATAAAGATCATAATAGGCATTTAATGGATGCTTTTAAAACTGAAGTAGAAATTACTTTAGATTATAAGTAACTACAGATTTATAAAGCCATCATTATATGTCTATTAAGACCATTTAACTTAAGTATTCCATAATTAGGGAAGAGTCAGAATTTTAATTGCACCTTTGCAAACTGCTAGCTAGGACTTCTGAAAATAGCTCTCCTTTTATCCTAGAAGAGAGTTTGCACTTTCTGCAGGCTTTATTTAAGGAAGTTTTTTTAAAAATTTGTAATATTCTTCTAGACTATAGTCAACACTATGGGACAGAAATAAGAAGGCAACTAATATATTAATAGCTCCTTAAAATTATCTCTAATATTTGAAAAAATAATTATAAGTTTAACTTTTGTTTGCCAAGTGTTAAAATTTAATTTCTGTACGAACTGTTTCAGCCAAAGTATTGACAAGGGGAAGCAGAGTACCTTTTTACCTCTGGATAAGTGACAGGCAAGAAAAATAACTTTGACCAAATTGAGTTCTTTTGGCCTAAATATCTCTCTTACATAGCTGCCCAAATCATAAAAATATACTTGTCATTGTTCCTACTGTTGTCAGTACCACTGGAAATTCCAAAAAGCTTTTTCTTTTAATCATGGAGAAAATAAAGCGTGTTCAGCTCCCAGATCCATCCCAGTGTGGAAACAGGGTTCTTGAGCACACCAACATTGCCCCAATCCATTCTGTTCCTTTCTTAATTCAATTGTCAAACCTCAATTTCCTAACAGCTGAAACTCAGAGTTTTAAATGTTCTTCCATGCTTGAATAGAGACCTTTTTCACCTAAAATCTTTATTAAAAAAARAAAAATCTTGGACTGTTTCTTTACTTCCATGCAAACACAAAACAGGCCTTCCATAGCCAAGGAAATATGTACAAAGATCACTGGTATCTCATTCCTTTCAAAAGCACAATTTAATGACCTCAGTGATACATCAGTTTGTATTTTCCAGGATAGACATGTGGATTCAGAAAGAGAAAATCTTGGAGTGAGATGGTCTCCCATTTGAAATACTACATGACCTGCTGCTGTTTAAACTGTTTTGAATTTCCCACTGTTTCTTGATGTTCATATTTTCTCTTCAATGTGGGCTCTAAACAAAGGCAAGGTATTTGGATTTGAGTAGAATGTTAGAAACGGAAAATGGCAAGAATGGTTAAACTTCATCTCGCACCCATCACTGCTCCCCATTTCGTTGAATCTGTTTCCTCTCCATTACCTTCAGCTCAAGGCTGACAAAATTACTTTTTCTCTGTTTAGTTTTGTTACGCTTTCTTTTAAAGTCTTATATCAAATACACTATGTTGGTGTCTTCAGGCCCCCAAGAGAGAATTAAATGATGTGACAAACAGACTTGAAGGCAATTTTCTATTGAAATCCAGTTCTTGTTTTCTTTTGTAATTCTTACTTGTTGAATTTAAAGGTTTTTCCCACAAATATATTTAGCTTGAGAGCAATTTTATGCAACATATAAGTGTCATACTTGGGTAACTGCATGCTTTTCTAGTCCAAAATTCATCTAATATTCCATGGCTGGGGGAAACCACGGGGAGCTTCTTCTTTTTTAAAAAACTTAGTCTTTGAGACTAATTAATAAATTTGTCAAAAAATATAACTACCCTGTAAATTGATTGTATTTCCTTCGCCTCTGAGCTGATTTTCTTTAAATATGAGCTCTGGTCAAGTAGTTCTCCAGGTTTGCTCTCAAGGGTCAATTCCCTCTTTCAGTTCAGTCAGAGACAAACAGCAGAAAATAAGTCCCAAATAATATTCTTCTGAGGTAAATAATGAATAATGAACAAATTCATTCATTTATTTATCTTGGTATTGAAAAGAGGCATAGAACAGTGTAAGGAACTAGGAAATGAGAGTGAGATTTTTATGAAGACAAAATGTCATAATGGTCAATGACTAAAGATAAAAGTGGGAAAAAAAAGTAATGGGGAGGAATAAACATATGCAAAATCASTAGCAGAAGAGGAAGATAGAAGCAGAAGATAGAACAACAAGGAGAAAATAGGAAATAAAAAAAGGAATAATACAAGAAGTCCATGTTAAAAAGAAAAAAAACCCCAGGAGTTGAAGAAACCTGTTGAAAAGTTAGTCAGGTAACTGCACTGGAACACATTTAACAACAAGCCTGGCAAAGAAAGCAGCCAGACTATGTTAAATCTTCCAAATTGAAATAAAATCATCAGTTAACAGTTGTATTTTGGGCCAGGCATACTTTGCCCTGAGAAGCAGGGCAAGAGAATCGCAGTGTTCTAGGAGAGATACTGGCATTATCCTCTCATATGGGGCCATGTATTGCTATGAAAAAGCAGCTATAAAGACCTTAATTTTTCTGCTTCAAACATTAGAATGTCTGTGCCTGCTGGAGATGGTATTCAAAAGGGAAATGCTTACAGGTACTGCCTTGGATCTGTTTTGTCCAGAGAAAGGTTTGAGTCTGATTTGCTTTTTCATTAGTGCTTAGAATAATTTAGAATTTTGTATTTTCTTATATATCTCGCTTCTGTGTTTCAAGTCTGTTCCTCCAGTAGCTGAGTTCTTGGGCTTGATTTGAGTAACAACCCTAGAAGAAAACCCTTTGTGTTCTGGGTTCTATATTTAGTTCCTTATTGCTTGATATTTCAAGCATATCAATATTTGTGCTACTATAATATCTCAGTGGCACTGGAGTGTTCCAACTTCATTAACTAGTAAAATATCAAGGCAGGATCCTCCTTCTTGTGTAACTATACCAAAGCTTTAAGGTACATTTGTGACTCTGATCTTTACCTTCTAAAATCACCAATAATACCCTGACTGTGCAAATATACCAGTAAAGCATTTAGGGCTGGACAAAATAACAGTATAATACTGGAACCCCAGGTAAACAGCTACAGAAATCTACAGGTGCAGACAGCCTCATAATCATGACACCAAAAATTGTTGTTATGGAAACTGAGTTTCCCAGGACACATCTGCAGATCTTAAAATATTTCATCTTAGCTCGTAGGTAGAAGTTTGCAGCTGCTCTCTACTTATAGTATAAGAACTTACTAACAGCTTTCCAGCCATCTGTGGGTCAGAAATTGCTTTCCTCTGAGAGTCCAGAAGTATTTTCCCAGAAATGTCCAGCTTTGTTACCTTCCTCAAGACATTGTTGCTGAACAGAAACCTCAGTGTTGAGCAGAATTCTGACACGCAGCAAGGAACTACTGACTTGGTACTACCATAATAAACCCTGATGTCTATGACATTTTCTTTTAACACTGCAAGTCATCAATTGTGACATGTTCCTAAAGCTCCATAATTTTCACTTGCATGAGATGGACACTATACTCCATTAAACCATTTGGATTAATTTAGCTCTTAATTTGTCAACTAGATGCATTTTTATTCTCTCGCAAATGGAAAATTCAGGAAATGACAGAGAGCAGCAGACCATATGCAGTGATTTCTCCTCCTAGAAGGGATTTGACAGTCAATATTTGTTCCCTTTAATATCAATGCCTTAATTCAGCTGGGTTTTTTGGTTTGGTTTAGTTCGGGTTTTTTTTTTTTCCCTCTTCAAAATATCACAATTCCTCTAGAAATAAAACCTGCATTATATATTCCAGCCTACAATGGATGGTAATGTCTGGTCTTGGAATACATGATTATTCATTAGTCTGCAAGTATTAGCTGATCTTTATGTGATGTGTTAGAGTAAAGAGATAATAAATAGTATATGAGAAAAAATGCCCCGAGGTGAAATCTTGGCTTCATTGAAAATCAATGGCAAAACTCCTATTTCCCATCAGTGGGACAAAGACTTTTCTGTCTGTGTGAGAAGTGAAAGAGAATTTAATTTCTCTACTTGTGAGAACTTGTATTATGTGATTATTTTATTTGGGTTTAATTCTCAGTTATTTCTTCAGGCAAAGCTCCAATTGAAATCTCTTGTCTCTTGTAATCAGTGGGAATTTTTCCTAAGGAGAACATTTTGCCAGCGCTGTGCAATTTGTTCTTTTTCAATGTTTATCTTTTGTCCACTTTATTATTTATCTTATGGAAGAATAAGGGGAATAGGCAGCTTTTTGGAACTGAGTAAAGTGGAAAAGAAAAAAGGACCACAAAAAAGAAACAATGATTTAATGGGGTTGATCAAGGTGAAATTTATATTGTGAATATAGAATTAGGACTGCCTTACTTGCATAAAGGTTCTGTCACTCCTTTATTATTTTTTTAAAGTTCTGATAAGATAGTGTAGAAAAAAGGTTGAAGGACTTGGCCCTTGAGTCTGTGTGTTGCTCAGGTACCTCTGCTATAGAGTTTTTTGGAAGGCACCTAGTCTTGCTTTGAATGCTTAACCTGGAAAGAGTCTATTCCTTGRTACCTAGAGGAGTAATGGAATTGCCATTGTTATTACTGTATCTTCTTTCTAGCATTATTTTGCTTTTACCTGCTAGAGAAAAAATCCACCTACTTAGGTATTGTTTAATATAYAAATACTTGTAGACTAAAAGCAAGGCATATTTTATATGTAACTACTGTTACTGTTTGTAACTACAGACAGGTCTTAAAAATCCAAGTCACTCTTATATAACTACTTCTAAATTCTGAGCACTCTATTGATGTATTTTGTATTGTTTCCATCGGAAGAAGTTTCTGTATTTCAGTAATAGCCTCACTATGATTTGGATAATAAATCCCATCCATTTAGGATTCACCCAATGTAAGGCCTCTGTTAACTTTATCTACATAAAGTGTACACTTGTGTTATTGAAAAATTGCTTAGAAACTCAACAAAATATGTTTGCTAATGTCATGTTCCATGTCAGCTACTAGTGAAAGCCATAGAGAAAAAGTGCGATAGAATTTACTCCCACATTACTATTACACTGAAATTTGTTGTCTTTTTTCCTTCATCTCAGAAAGGAGTTCATGTTTGTGCTATTGTTTAGTATATATAATGAAACTGCATATCTAAGAAAATACTCGAAAGTTTCTAAGCTATTTAGCGATGTAGATACTCTAAAAAATATTTTTTTCTGTGTCTTTTGTATTTTCCTCCTATGGCTCATCTTTTGTTCATCTTTGCAGCCCACATGAGAGGTATAAATCATTACAGACTTTGAACTGAAAAGATTTTATAGCTGCTGCAAAATAAGGGTAAGAAGTTTTTATCTTTGGATTTCCTAAATGTTTCAGCCATTTAAAGGTTTCAGCACTGTACATTTTAAAGATTAATTTAAATGTAGTCTAATTGATGTCACTTCTCCTCCCATGTAAAAACTAAAAATGCTAATATGACTTTTGAACAACAAATCCATCCCTATTTTAAAAGCTTAAGACAGGCAAGATGGTGAAGAAATGGAGGGTGGAGAGAGAAATACTCTTAGTTCTATGTTGCATCGTAGTTTCTTCCATTGCTTATTTGATTCTGGTGTGGAGAGCTGCRTCTGGAACGGTGCCACGTGTCCTGAGGGTGAGCTGCAGGTACTAAAAGAAATGGTAAAAGCTATTTCACTCTTTGTACACTGTTAGAAATAACAGCGGGAAAAAGCAGCCTCCAAAACAGAAGGGAAAAACAAAAGTTCCCTATGGTCTCCATATATTTCTCAGCACAAAATTATATAACTCTTCAATTTTTTTTTAGCTTTCTTTTTTATGAAAGAAATTTGAGAAGGTTCTTGAAAAGAATCTTTGCCTGAAAAACACCCAAATATCCTATTATTTACTATAAGGTGAAGGCAGTTTAAATCAGAATTTATAACTAAAGTGTGACAATATTTCCAAATTACACATTAGTAGGAAGATATAAACATTATAAATAAAATTAAAATGTGGTATGCATACAGCTGTATAATAAAATAGCTATTCTCATGTGATAAAAACAGATCCAGGCTCTCAGTGCTGATCCATTTCCCATGAATGATCTTGGATTAGGTGGTGATTTTCTGTTAGGTTTTTTCACTGTTCATGGTAAGACKCCAATACCTAAAGAGCATCTGTCTGCTATAGTCATTATTAACTGCCCTTAAAAGGAAATTAAAAATTAGAACAATAAATATCATCTGGAGAGAGATGTAGAAAACAAATTAGCTATGGATGCTGAGTCTCCATATATAATATATTCTTTGTTTGTGAGAATAAAAGATACATAGTAGGTTTTATTTGGTATGTTGAATAAATGCCCAAATAATTATGTGTGACAATAAATACAAGATAATTCTATTGTATTTTATTTAACATCAATATTTTTTTTCTATTAATAAGATCAGAAATACTCTGAAACAGTTGTAAAATTAGGAAATTTGCCTCTCCTTACGAGTGCTTTAAAGCTAATTTTAATAGCTTTGGATTTTGGCTTCTATGCACTAATACATCAATGGAAAATACTTACAAAACTTTTTTTCAGTAGGACAGCTGAACTCCATGCCAAAAACAGCTAATGAAGGGAAAAGGGAATAGGACAAGCTAAATAAATGATATGGCTGGTGTTTGATTAAAAAGCACTGTGTGCTTAATGACTCAGATTCAAGTCTTCAAAGTCAGATTTGCTTATAATTTTAATATTATGTAAATTCCACCAAATATTTTAAGAAATTACAATTATTTACCTGTTTGAAAATTTTGTTGTATTACTGAATTATTTCTAGTTTCTACAGGGATTTTGTACACCTATTTTTCTATCAATTTCATTGTAAAAACCAACATTTCATATGAATGAAAGCAAGTGTTTCCAGTTCCTATGGTGGTTTTTTTTTTCCCATTCTTTACTTGACATCAGATGGCTTAAAGAAATCATTCTTTTTTTTTTTTTTTTTTCTCCTGTGGTAAACCACTACAAAGGGAAAAGGAGATATTCCTCATCTGGTTCACTGTGAAAACAGGGGGAAAATTGTACCATGCCAACAAAGAAGTGGGGAATCCAGGTGCAAGCCAGACTGTTTGCAGAGTGCCTGGCTGCTGTACGGGAAAGGACAGCAGAGAAAACAGATGTCCAGGTGTGACTTCTAAGGCTTTTGAGGCAGGTGGAGGAAAACATGACTCTCCAGTTAAATTAGCTCTGAAAAACAGCCTCAYCTAATGCCAGCATGCAGGCTCAGAGCAACACTTCGGTAGTTTTGATAAGCCAGGCTGTACCTTAAGTCATGATATCTAAGAAACTTAATCAGTTTGAAGAGACAGGCTAYGTACAAAGCCCAGAGTACCCTTTCTTCCGTGAAGTTTCTTGCACATTTTAATTCCTTAACTAGTACATAGATGTCTGTTTCAGGATGGTACAAAACTTTGCTAAAAATGCCTTTTACAGAGCTGAATTTAATAGAATTTTGTAGACCAAGTGCTCGACCTTTGCTCGAATTTAGAGCTGTGTTAACCAAATTATTAAGCAATAGTTTATGACAAAAAAATACAATATCTAAACAAATAKTCTTCCTCTTGGCCAGCTTGAAAAAGCCAGCTGATTCTTATTCTACCGAGAACACTCAGGACTCGATAGGAATTTTTTTATCTCAGAGTCAGTCCGGTGGGAATATTTTTGACATTTCTTTAGAAAGATTCTAAACCCTGTTCCTCACCCTCACTCACTCACAGGTGACCAGTGAAACACATAAGCCATTTCTGGTGCCTCAGATATTGTTCCCAGGATCAAAAGGCCACTTCTGGCTGTGAAATTCTGGAGATTGAAATGTTGTTGTGTATTTCAGGACACAAGGTTATGCTTCACTAAAACTTCATCCTGGAAATAAATATTCAGGACTTGAAAGAAAAGCAAGTGTGTATTGAGAAAAGTGACCTAGATTATTCTAAATCACTACTATTAATATTTTTAATTCCCACAAAATTGAGTATGTGTTCCTGTTTTCACTTCCTTGTTTCAGCATGTCCATATCCATTTAAAAAGCAGGTTGCACTGCAAAAATAAGTGCATATAGACTGCCTGTTATGTGTTTTTCTCTCACTTTTAAAATACATCTCTCATGTATTTTCAATGTCTTTCCTCATTCAGCACAAGAGAGGATGCATTGATGAAACTGAGAGCAGAGATTGGCCTTGGGTATTGATTTCACAGAGGTGTCTCCGCTGCTCTTAGCATTTGCATTTGGGATCAAAATGATGCCATATCCTTTCATTGGAACATTTTTCACAGTTACTTTGCTTCCTGTCAGTCAGTTCTCAACCCCTAATCATCAGGGTTCTAGCAAGGAGCGTCATCAAAAATGTTGTGGAAGAGCACTGCAATAAAACCTTTTAGAAATAAACTTCAAATAAAATAATTCTTTATTGTCAAAAAAGCCCTTCTAAATGCAGGTATAATTATCTTGTATGATCATGTTGCAAATATCTTGTGTCAAGCTACAAAATCTGAAAAATTCAAAGTAGCCTAATGTTGAGAATTTGCATTAAAATTTGAGCTTACTAAACCCTATCTGTTCCTCTCTTGCATGTGTGCTCTCACACTCACCTGCTCACACACTCATGCCCACTCACATATACACTTGCACAACTTTACAATCAAAGAGCAAATGTTCTTGGAAAATGTACTTTACCTAAAATACAGGTGGGACAGTAAAGGCATTCATATTTTTAAATTATTGAAGAACGGTAATAAATCCATTAATGTTCTTTATTTTTTGGCCTCAGAAGTTGACTGTTGCTTTTGATTTTTTTTCCTCTCAATTTCTGAAGTTTGAGTTGTTCTTTGGGGTGTAAAAGCAGAGAATTCAAGACAGGATTCAGCTTCCGTCCCATATTTAGGGTATCGTCCCCACTGTCATTAGTACCAGGTCTGTGTGACAGAGAATCTCCTACTACCAAACAGCTGATTGGAATCAGGCAAAGATGTGTAAATCAATTTTATTGATTAATCCTAATAATTCAGAGTGCGCTTCAGAGCTGGTGCTAGATTTCTGGGTTTGTTGGGTTTTGTTGGTTTTTTTTCCCTAGTTGCACATTACTTGCAGAAGACCAGATGAGTGTTGGGGGGATTTTTTTGTTTTGTTTTAGAAGAATGACATCGAACTACCACTGACATCTTTGAACTGCAAGATGGTTGTACAGGAAGGAAATGCTCTGCCAGGTCTTTACAGAAAGAGGCTTGGAGCCAGATCTGTGGTCAAACAGCAGTCTAATATTTCTGTGTCTATGAAACAAGACATAAAAACAAAGTAATTCCTGGTTTCACGCCCTGTATTTTGGATTTGTTACCCCATATCATTGAGTCCTATCAGAGGACATCATTGTGTCAGGTACTGAACAAACAAAGGGGAAAAAAAAGAAAGTGTTGTCTCTTAAGGTGACTCAATATGTGGTTCTCTTCATTCTGAAGAAATCACCTGCCAATAATTATTTTCATGCTGCATGAAGTGACTAGACTTTTAAATAGCTCTCGAATTTCACCTGACTGCTCTCTCTCTGAGCCTTCTAATCCGTAAGATCCTGACCATTTTTTGTTATCTTTTTCTATAGATGCTGCCCTCATTCCTCCTTTTCTTTGCTCTTGTGTCATCCCTCCTGGATTACAGTTTCAGAAAGCTCCAGTCTGGTTAAATTTTTGAAGCAATTAATATATCAGATAATTTAACTACTTACACACTTAAATAGTTGAAATCTGAAATTAATTAAAAGTGATTACTTCTTTTCTGATAATATCTTACCATACAAACCTACCCAAACAGTTTTGATAAATCTATTTCATGGCACTAGCATCAGATTGACATAGAAACATCACTGTTGTTAAGAGCAACATGTTAATTTCTCTGAATTGCAAATAATAGGTTCTTTCATTAAACTACAGCAAATAATGGAACATACATGCGTCTTCTTTGTTCATCACATCATTTGGAAGGTGAACACAATCTGGTTATAAATGCCATAGTGTAACACCAAGTCTCTGGGAAATCTACAAGTAAGGCCAGGAAGATTAGAATGCAGTGGCCAGAAATATTAGGAATTCAAGTTTACTGCCTAGTAAATGCAATAATTTCTGAAACTTGGATTTTCTTTGTTTCACAATTATACAGGATTGCTCTTTTCTTTCTTTCCTGATTAAATCCCTGCCGTAACTCAAACACTTGTAAGAACTCATTTAACTTGTGACTGGATAGATATTTGAGCAGAATCATACAAGAGGCTTTCTTTCAGTAACTTTTAGAACAGCATACAGGCTGTTCTGACTGTTCCCACAGCAAACTGAAAACACTCTCAGGTTGAGGAGCAAAAAGTAAAGGAGAAAGGATAGCTTAATGTTTTAGATGTAAAATTGATATTGAAACTTCCTGTTCATTTAAAGAAAAGCAAATACAGAGGAAAAAATAGAAAATAACTGTAAAAAACAAGGCTTAATATTCATTCAAAGACTTTCTCCCATGGCAGTCCCATAGGCTGTGGGAGTCTTCACAGCTGCAGTTGAATTAATGGAGTGGTTCGTGTTTACCCAAAACAAAAACTCTGGTCCAAGAAGCCAAGTGAATATAGTTATTCCTTGAAGTATTAAGGATTTTACAAAGCTGTGGAAATCCTTAACTTAATGATATAGGGCAGAGGAGTCCACGCTTGGTACAGGCATAGGATGATTGGGAGCCAGAACTGGCACTGGAGGACACATGGCTATAGATGGTCAGGAATGATCCAAGAAGGAAATATAGAGCTGGAGCTGGGTAAAGCTAGCTTCAGGGAACAAACAGAACAAAATGAAAGTGCTTAACATAAGTAAAAACACTCCATATGTAGTAAGATTGGATGTTACATGGAGTTGCAGATTGCAGAAGAAAGATTACAGTCAAAAGCATGTTACCAAGCAAAAAACAAAAAAAAAAGCTCAAAACCGCTTCTTCCTTACTCTGGGATATGAGAGCATTAACTTGAACATGACTTGAACATCATATTCCTCCCAGGAGAAGACTCCAGATGCTGCCGTCTCACCATACCCATCCGTAGACTGAATGCAGTGACTTTGGGACCCAGGGGGGCAGTGTGAGTGTAAAGAAGGGGCAGGTGCTAGGAAGTTTTTTTACAGTATTTTAAAAAGTATTGCGGTATTTTGTTTCTTATCTCTTTGTATGTGTAATACTAAGTACACAGAAAATGTGAAGTAATTCTGTGATTAGACTGTCAAGATAGCAATAATACTCACAGCAAACCCTCAGCTTGATATTTCAGACACCTCATTTTTGCCTATAACAAGGCTTTCGGCATAAGAGAGGGTCCACTATCAGTTTCTTAGACAAAAATTAATGAAAATAGTCACATTATAAACAAATTTACAAGATAAATAGGGGAGTTTCCACATCTTCAGTGTTTTCAGTTCACAATAGTGTACCTTTTCAGAAGACTAAATTTTATCAAATACAATGTATAGATTAATTAAACATAAGTTATTTGCTTCACTACAGGGATGATTTCAGAAAATGGAAAAAAATTCAAACAATTATAAACAGGACATCCATAGACTGTTTTCTAGTAAGAAGAATTGTATAAAATCATGTACAGATTTACTAAAAAATAATATAAATAAATAAATAAGAAATTAGATGGAAAAAAAATATTTTCCCCAATATTTTATTCTAGACTTCCTAGGAGTAGAGGTAAATGTAGGTAAAGGGAAAGTATGTGTAAGTTCATGTGTTTCTGAGAAGGTTATTATTCATTGCATTTTCATCCTCTTAGTATATTCATTTATTATGTTATTGGTCAAGAAGGTTTTACTGAGGCTTTTTGTGTGTGTTTTTTCCTCTAGAGAAATCTTTTCAGGCTACTCCTTGATGTTTAGAAAACAGATGGTATTTAATAAGTAAACTCTAATTGCAATCAAGAGTGAATGATGAACAAATTTAAAATTAAATTCTGTTTGCTGAAGTATCTTGATATCTTGTTTTGCAAAAGATTATATTTCTTGTTAAAATCCCAGCACTAATCAGTGATGGCTGGATGTGTATGCTATTAAGTTTTACATTACTCTTGAATTCTCCTCAGCCGAAAACAGCATATTGAGGAATAATAATTGAGAAAGAAGGTTAATCTAAAAATTGTGAATCTCCTTTAAGTGCAGGTTTCATGTGGCTATAAAATCACATATGGAATTTAATGGCATTGTTCTGAGATTACAATCATGGTAGTAGCAGTTGACACAGGTTCATCTCTTCCCAGTCTAATAAAAGAGAGAAGAGAGAATCTGAGTTAACACATTCAATCTAAAAAGGAGCTGCTGACAAAATTAATAGGGATGATGTCCAAGCAAGTTGTGACACGGAATTAAATTTACTGTTTGTAGGAAAACTTTGTAGGTCACACTTTTTTTGCCAGCTACAATGGGTTGCTTAGTTTCCAGAAAATGTCACAAAAATGTCAATTGAACTAGAGAATCCTCTGCTCTGTTACCTAGGCTATCTTCTGTCCAGAGCTGTTTCATTTCATTACTTCTGAATCATCTGTGATGGATGTTCATACCCACTCTGCGTAGCCTCTGAATATTTATAGCAGTGGCAATTCTGTGATTTCCTGCTAGAATCTAATTATTTGACTGTCTATTTCGAAAGTTTATTGGCTGTTTCATTCTGCTAAATTGAATCCCGTTTTTTCAGGTGCACTTTTTTTTTTATTATTATTCTTAACTCCATTCAAAGCAACACAGGAAAATTATCTATAACTGTAAAGATCAGCAAAGGGAAAGAGAAAATTGAGCCAGTGCTTCTTGTTTCTTATGATATATAAAGAGGGTTTGGAGAGCACAACGATTTTTAAGAAATTTAATAGAAATAAAGTGATAGGAAATGGAGGCCAAGCATACCTGAAAGCTTGGTGAACAGATGGACTGCAGGTAGGATTACACATTAGAAACACTGATCAAATGAAACCTGAGGAAAAGTGAATGGAGATGTTCAGACTTTTAAAATCCATGTTTTTGTATCCCTTTTTGATGAAACATCTTGCTATATAAGCCCTAAAATCACTGTAAGAAAAGAATTCTCTTATCAAACAGAAAAGTGTACCCGAATTATAATGTCCGAGCAATTATTCCAGTTTTAAAGAGTGGGATGCAGAGCTGAGTTGGAGMACACATTAGTTAAGCTGCCTTGCATGGAAATTCACTGCTGCTGGAGTTTCTTGCTGGGGAACCTGGATCACCTCCTGCYCCCCTCCCCCTCAGGGCTCTAAGGGTATAAAATTAGATTAAACCTGTTTTACTCTACCCATGAGGAGAGGCAGTAGCACCAAGGCTTCCGGTGAGCTGACCTGAGAAGCAATGCAAAGCAGCAAACCTCCAGGTAACAGCATCACTGCTGGATGTCAAAAATGGTAAGTTTAGATGTTTAATTAAACTTTCATAAAGGATGGGGTAGAATTAAATATATGAGCAGGTTAACTAAATACAGACAGAAATGAGGAGGAATACCTCTGAGATAAACCTCATCCTGCTGCATATTCTGACTCCAGAGACAATGAAGGAAGCTGCTTTGCGAGTATTGGAGACATGAGAAATACATGATAGTAATAAAGTAGAAGTAATAATGAAATAGGGCTGTTCACTACTATTTACTGATATTATGAACAGAATAATTACTTTTGAAAATCCTCATGTCATAAACATCTTCACTTTTAAAGTTGTTGATATTTGTTTTCTGAAACTTTCATCTATGTTCTCAAAATCTGCATCTTAAAAGGAAACCACGTTTAAAAACATCTACAAGACCCCAGCTACTGTAAAGTAAGGAGCTGGCGACTCAGCCTCCTGTTTTGATAGTTAGAGGCTCCTTTATTGTGCAGCTGCAGGTACAGGAGTGACTTTGAAGGCAGCTGGCACTGAGGCTGGAATGAAGACAGAGAAATAAGTTTTTCCCGTGGCACCCATTGGCCGTTGCTTCTCTCTGATTTGAGGTCGGGTAGGGACTTTTCTGCAGTCAAGTAGCTGTCAAGAAGATCTACACTTCACACAGCATGAAGGAAGAGCTGGCCAGCATACTGATGTAAATCTATTGTACAGAAGCTTTCATTTGGCTGTGAAATAGAAACCCTCCTTTGTTTTGGTCATGACATTTTCCAAGTGTTTTGCAACACTTTTGGGAGGGACAGAATTTATGAGCTCTACTAACTTCCAGAATTGTTTGGAAATGTCTATACTAAGGGCAGAAGAGGGCTACTCTTCTTAAAAGACAAGACTATTCAAAGCTCTTGTAAAAAGTCCATCTCCAGCTTTCTTGTTGGCCTCCTTCAGGTACCAGAAGGTGCTCTAAGATCTCCCCGGAGTTTCTCTTCTTCAGGCTGAGCAACCACAACTCTCTTAGCCTGCCTTCATAGGATTAAAAATTTACTTTAAATTGTTGATAGAATGCTCCAGTCTAGCCCGAGAACTTTGTTCTCTGAATAAAACTTCAGAGAACAGTGATGCACTAGAACAAAGGAATGGGGAGGTACATCAACAGTCACATGTGGGAGATGGTGGCAGTTTAGATGGACAAAAATTGGTATGAAGCCAGCACTTTAATCAACAAATGCAGAAATATTTGCTTTTCATAAGAAGTATAATGGGATTTCATCATAACTCTTGGTCCATCAGTTTCTCCCCTGACGCACAGCACAAACAAACGTGAGAACAGGAGGCATTCCCAGAGAAAGTGATTCCCAGTCCAAGCAGTACAGGCACAGCAGTTCTTCAAAATGTTACAGCCAGGATTTTCCTAACTGATCCCTGCTCTGTAAGGATTCTCAATGTAAACTAAGTAAACTTGATCTTAAGGAAAAGGAAACAAATGTGCATACCCGAAGAACTCTCCCCTTTGAGACGGCTGTTGATGAGAAGCATCTTTGGAAAAGCCTGTTTTAAAACATCCTTAAAAAAATTCCAAAAATGAAAACCTAAATTCTGGTTTGGGTTGAAACTCATCCTCAGAGTACTAAGAAATGTTGCAGAAGGAATTTTTTGGTAAACTACATACTGCAGTAACAAATATGCATCCTGCTGATAAAATCTTGTAGCAAGTTGCATTTCATGGATCTATTTATTATTTATTGGTTTGGAAGCCACTCTTCTAGAGAAAGTTACTAACATCTGGCTGTATTGATATGTGCATCTCAGTTGCCATTAGTGATACTGGTGATAAACAGACTCATCTTTCTTTGATTTTCCTGACAAATTATATTTAGAATTAAGGCCTCAGTTTCTATTAAAGTTGTACCAGAATAATGCTCAGAATGCAAGGCAACAGCAGTATAAATAACATTGAAACCAGTAATTTCTCATGTTAACTGCTGCTCATAAACTTACTCACTTAGTCCAATGTTTGATCCTTCAGCCTCCAGATTGTGGCTCCACAGGTATTCAAGCGGGATTTTAAGCTGAGGTCTCTGCACATCACCAGCAATGGGCCTGCAACAGAAGTTTTTCTGGCATTCTCAATTACCAGTTACTGGGCAAAAAATTATATCTGTGCTACTAAAGACTTTGCAGGGTTGTCTTGAGACCAAGCTCAGCCCCATCTTACTGGACCCTTTGCTGTCAACTGGCCTAGTTCCCACTTGGGGAACTCCTCCCTCATCTGAGTGTTTGGAGCCTTATTCTTGTGACTTCTTTCAGACATTAAAAGGTTTTGTTTGGTTTTATATGAAGCTCAGGGATAAGGGACTTTGGTTAGTCATGTATTGTTCAGAAATGTTCTGAAAGAAACCCAGTATGACTGATTGTGCAAAGCATGTGTGCTTTGAGTGTCTAAAATTTTTCACGATTAAAACATACTGTCAAAAAAAGAAAAAACTCTCAGTCTTGATATTTCGAAAATCTTTTATAGCTTCAACATCAGAAAATGAGAATAACAACCTATGCAAATGAAGCAAACCCATGCAAATTTAGTTGGTTTAGATATTCACTGATATATTTATGTGCAGATGCAGAGTCTGAATAGGCTGCAGGGAGAGGTGCTAGGACACATTTAGAATTTTTGGTTCTGAATTACGTGTTAAAAGTAGATATCTTAGGAGGGGAAAAGGAAGGGCAGGCACTGATCTCTTCTCTATAGTGACAGAGTGACAGGACCTGAGGGAATGGCCCGAAGTTGTGTCGGGGAGGTTTAGGTTGGATATCAGGAAAAGGCTGTTTGGGCACTGGAACAGACTCCCAAGGCAGTGGTCACAGCAGCAGGCCCAACAGAGCTCAAGAAGCATTTGGACAATGCTCTCAGGCACAGGGTGGGATTCTTGGGATGTCCTGTGCAAGTCCATGAGTTGGATTCAATCCTTGTGGGTCCTTTCCAGCTCAGGATATTCTGTGATTCTGTGAATATATGCTTCCATGCAACACTAAATTCCCATTCAGCACACACTAGCCTTTCTACCTGAGTCATGGCCTGTTGCACTGCTTACCTTACTGGATGAATTCCAACGGGCCAGGGATTACTCGTGTTAAACAGTTCTGTGATGTAAGTCAGAGTTCTGGAACATTTATAAGGCAGCAAAAAAATTTAAAGTACAGGATGATAAAATAAGCTTGTTTGCTAGAATATCTCTCTATTATTTTATTCAGATATAATGCTAGTCTGCTGCTGCAGAATATTCCCAAAAGCATAGAGCTGAAGTTAGAGCCAATTCTTAAAATCTTATTTTCCCACCTGAAATAATAGCAAACTAGCCATAACCAAGCCATTCTCAACTGAAGTTAAATTGCACAGAGAAAAAAGATAACTTTGTAACATTTTCTTTCATATTACAAGGTAAAGCTAACATAACTGGATATCTTTTCTTTTTCATTCTACTGTGCACTAACAGCAACTAATGGTATATTCCTACGTACATGTGCATAAACTCTCCCTCAAAACTCACAAGCAGATTTTCAAAAACTGTTCATTTCTACATAATTCGGGGATGATTTCCTCTGCTGCCGAAGTTACTGACTGAAACTTCAGATTCAGCGCTACACGGGAGACTTAGCCCCTGATCGTGACAATCCATTTCAGCCTGACACTCTCCGGCTCGTCTGGCACTGATATGCCATCGTTGTACTGTGTGTGCCTCAGCATCTTTGAGCTGCCTGACACTGCAGCACCAGCTCAGAAACTAACACTGCACACATTTAGGGTATTATGCTTTAAAGACTTTAGCTGTTGGTGGATTTCTGTAAAATGCTGATAGAGTCAACATTGATACTGTCTTATACTGTTAGAAAGGGCTGAGATGGCACATTTAAATCCAAACTTACAACTCAGTTGGAGTCTAGGATCATTCTTTTTACCAAATCACAGTTTTATGTTTCATTCCACTCTTTCCTTTTCTTTTTCAAATCTATGAGGCTTGGTTGGTTTGTCCTCAGAACCCACCTCTTGCCCCTTGATATTCTAGACTAGATTAAATTTTGAGTTACTGGTACAACTTCCTTATAAGAAAGTACAATTGGAAATCATATAGCAGAGGATCTAATTACAATAATTTGAGGAGTGTTAAAGCCAGCCAAGTATTTCAGCTCTACTGAGTCACAGCTAGGTTCATTTTCCTAGATCTATTACTAAATGGATGTAATGGTTGCTTGTGCTGTTCAAGCTCGGTCTCTTGACAGGCTTAATAGTCTGCTGGAAGCAGGATGTCATTCCAAGTCCTTGCCCATCATATAAATATATTTGTCCATGTAAGTCCTCTTCCAAAGACGGAATAACAATGCAGAAAGGCGAAGAGGGACTGTTGGATGCTGGGTCACCTAATACCTTTCTGTAAAAGAATGTTTCATTCACGTTGAGAAAGCAATTTATATTCAGAAATCATGTTTGGGTGTTATTTGGTATGTGTTCAAGATGGTTTAGGTGTACCCTTTTCATAAGCACTTACTAGTGGAGTCGGAAGCTCCGTATTCATGGCAATGGCAGCTGTAGATTGCCTTGGTTTGCAGATTTCTTCACTTATTTTCCCTTCTGCTTGCTATCATTTCATATCTCTTTTACTCAGTCTTCTTAGATAAGCTATCAGCAGGTAGCAGGGCCATGTAGGAAACACGACCTGCTTACAAATTACATCTCATCCTGTGTAGGTATTCTTTCGACACCACACAGTACACAGAACAAGACCTTTCTATTTACCTCAAGGACCAGCAACTTCTGCTGAGAGAACAAGTGTAAAGAAATGAAAGGATTCAAATACTTTGTAGGAATGCCTCATGCCCCGTTTGAAGCCAGGAAATCTTTGATGTTTTCGGCATGACAAATCTCTCTGGCCATCGCAGCGCTGTCGCAGCGTACATCTAATCTTGGATGATGGGACTCAGACTAAATGAATTCCCTCCCTTCAAAATGGCTAACCCAGATTCCCGAGCAGACAGGAGTGAGGGCATGGGGGCTGTCTTTCAGGGTGAAGGCCGTAAAGGAGGGAGGATCCCATTCAAATCCTCCTGGTATATCCTGCTGAGGGCTGTGGGAACAAGGCCCAGGGCCACCAAGGTGGTGCGGGATGGGATGGGATGGGATAGGATGGGATCAAGGCTCTGTTGGTGCCTCTCCCTGCCTGGCCATCCCCTGCAACCCTTTCAAGAGCTCCTGAAGCCCAGGACCTTTGTGCTACAGGACCCCAGTGGCACCCTGGAGCTAAGCTGCTGCCAGAAAGGAGACAAGGAGGCTGGAGCACAGTCAAAACAGCTCCGGAATGACCCACCTCACTCAACTCTGCCCAGGGAAGGGACCGAACCCGAAACCTTAAGTTTTCCAAATAAGTAGTTCATAGCTGAGCTATTTTTTGCATATCATGAGGATGCTCTTTCTGATATTGCCTGAGTTTGTGGTATCAGTCACTTCATTTTTTTGCACGTTTTCTTGGATAGTGTTCCAGTTTTCTAGCAAGCCTTTTCTAAGCATGTCTTTTTCTTGACAAGTTATTTATCTATTTTCTGATAGAGACTTCTGCCTCTTTTTTTGCATTCATGGAATCAACAAAGAATTGGAAATATTCATGAGACTTCGTTTCCTTGACAAGCATTTATTCTCTTCAGATGAGTGGCTCACTGTCCTGTATCCAAAAGAATTCTCATTTCTCTGACGAAAAGTAAGCCTTCAAATAAATCTGGAATTTATACTGTAATCTACAGTACCTGTCTTTTTTTTTTTTGTAGTCATGTGCAAGAATTATTTAAGGAAAGGTTTGGGGTTTTTTTCCCACAAGGCATTATAATCCCTATGACATTGCTCTTTGCAAGCAGCAATGTTAAAGGAACAGAATTCTGTCCATACCCATTTATTTTCCCAAAGGAGATGACTCATGATGGCAGAGTATCTTTTATTAGACTTCCAAAAACCCAAAACAAATAAATTTGAAAGTGATGACTTTTTTGCATCAGTGACTCCAGATTTGGAGAAAATTTTCATATATAATCTGGGTCATTTTTTTTTCCTTCTCCAAAACTGCTGTGTTCACACACAGCTAAAACCTCTGTAAATTATTCCGTATTCTCTAGATGCTATAAGCATGATTGTTTCTTCAGACTTCTGTAAAACTAGTGTAACACCTTTGACTTCAGTGAAAATACCACTAATTAATAGGGGTTAATTTATACTGGAAACAATTTTGTAAGTAATTTGTAAGCTTTGTAATTATAGAATGCACACTGAAATTTCATTTTTCTTCAGAAAAATGTCTCTTTAAAAGTGTCACTTTAAGAAACAGTGGAATTTGATGGGTATACAAAATTGATTTCCCATGGTATGTACATTACTAGAATTTATTACAATATAATAAATATTACTGACACCAGTATATTGTAATGTTTGGTTTGTTGTTTTTTTTAACAGACATTGAAATAGGTTTGGTTTACTTTTTGATTTCTTTCATCCAGTGCATCACCCTATCATAGTAATATGGAAATTTAGGACAGATTGTGAAATTTCACACAGCTATAGAAATGCGGGACAGACCTACTGAGATGATGAAATTGCCTGACATTAACAGAATTTAAATGTGATTTGCTCTAGATTTACAGTAGTGAATCTGAGATTACTCTATCAATTTCAGCTGACTCAAACCTCACTCATGTTGGAAAACATTTTGCCCCAAGAATGTCTTACAGAATTCAAATAATTTTCAGAATATCTCCTAGAAAGCTTATCAGATAAATCAATCACCACTGAAATATTTTTGCTCTCTCTAAACTGTGAACTTTTGTCAGTCTGACTTCTTTACACAAACAAGCCTGAGTTACTTTGTGAAAAATAATAAAAAAAATGTTTTCTAGGGTCCCTAATATCATTTTCTTTACATTCTCCAAGAAAATTATTGTGAATTAGAAATATACCACAACTTAAAATAAAACTAGAGTGAATTTAAAAAAAGACCTTTTTTTTAACTTTTTTTCATTCAGTAAACCACTACCAGAAACCTGAGTTGCTTCACAAAGATTTCTACTGAATATTTCTGCACTGGGTATTGTCTATATACTGTGTAGTCACTGGCCAAATAAGACATGTACATGATCTGACCTAATTCAGATCTCAGTACAGTATAAATCTGGGAACAATTTGATCAAACTTGATGGAATGTCATTTGTGTGGAGTTGGCAAAATGGTAATTTCTAGAAGTTATATTGTACCAAGTTAATTTTAGGTACTCTTACTATTTTTTTTCTTTGCTTTTCTCCTCAGAAACAGTGTATTCAAATCAAATTATCTTGGTTCTAAAGCATGAATTGTTGCAAATCTACTACTTTAAATTGCCTTTAATCTGTAACTGAGTGACTAATCTGGTTCTTCTGGATTTCTTCCTCTTTTTCTCCCAAGTGACTGTTTAGCAATAGACTCATAAGTATCAGATACCCTAACAGCAGGTCTTGAATGAGTTGTGTCAACTAAGCCCAGCTAAAACCAGTGCTTCAATATCAATGCATCTTCACTCTGTAGTCAGGAATCTTTGTGTTGCACATAGCACTGAACTTCCTTTTCTTGTTGTATGAAAACATTACCTGTCTAAAATCTGAAATTTGAATTTCCTTTTAAAATCTTAGGGAGACATTTGCAACTAACAGCCAGCTGATTCCTTGCCTGAATGGTGTGAACTGTGTAAACTAATCAAAGTCTTAGGCTTTTGTATTTTACCCTTAAGTCTCTAGGTAAGCATATCCATTTACATCTTTTTGGAAAGGCCTGTAATGAAAGTCGAATCCATTTAGCTCAAGTTTTACTTTGTTATTGATGATGTAACTTGTCAGACCCTTATTTTTGCACACACTTTAGCTCACCAATCTCTTATTATTTATATTACGCCACTTAACTATACTCAATTTTGGAAAACCTTTTTTTGGTAAGATTTCTTTTTGTTATTGTGGTAGAGTAAAAATAATTTGCAATCTGCAGTGACCAATGCACGTATTAGAAAATTTTTTCTTTTTCCTTTCATAGCTACATATCATAATTACAGAAATCTGGAACTGATAAAGCAAGATTTAGAAAAGGTTTTAATTTTACTCAACATTTGGAAATTGAGGATAGGTCCCAGTGATATGTCGTGCTCTACTAGCCAAGGCTGGACAAGTGTGAAGTATTCTAGGTTAGCAATTTCTCAACTCTTCCATTTATTGTTTAAAGCTACCCTTTGACTTTGAAATCTATCAAAATCTATGTGTTTGAAAACTGCAGTCATGTACAAACTCCTGTCAAAATAGTTACCTGTAGCCAGCTGATTGTTGCATTAACATATTTTGGCTTCTGCCTTACTTCTCACTCAGGTGAGAGTCAGGTGAATACGGTACCAGGTGGGTGCTGGTTCTTTATTCACTGGCTTTCTAAAATCACACAGCTATCTACAATGACATTTTCTCTACTCTCTTTTGTCATCTCTGTTCATTGTGTTCTTCCAATATTGCAGATGTTGATCTATTCCTCTTAAATATTTAGAGAATCTTGAAGGCTTTTAGGGCAGTGCTTTAGACAGTGGTTCAGAAACAGCAAAGTCAGGAGTTTGGTTTCCTTTGTTTTGTTTTTTTTTAACAAGTGAAGCTGATTTTGTAGTGATTCAGAAGCACAAAAATCAAGAGAGTTACCTTATGCTCTTTCTCAGTGACCTATGAGATATGTGGAACCATGGTGATAAATTGCAGAGATATCTACTGAGAAAACTCAACAAACAAAGGTATATTTTTGGAGAGCTCTTTACTGGGTAAAAATTATCTGCACTCCTAAAGGGATACCAAAAGCCCTGGAAAATTCATGTTATGCTTTTGCAATGTGTTTTCCCTGACCTTTCTACTTTAGATGTGGCTGATTGCTTGCATTGAATATGTAATGTTTTACCTTGAAACCTCACCTATTATCTTCAGAGTATTACAGAGCACTTCATAAAGCTGTAAATTAAATACCGATAGCGCGCTAAATGTGTAAGTAAAGGTATCAGCAGTTATGCACTCAGCTGTGGCTTATGCTCACCTATGCACTTTAGAATTCCTTTTATTAAGAGGAATGCTGGCAGGGATTCCTAAGTCCTGCCCTAACCTTTGAGAGGAGTGATCCATACTACCACCCGAACAGATCAGATTTTAGAGACAGACAGAGGCTGTCTTATCCCAAAATTACCCTTAAATGTAAAGTATGACTCTCTGGCACTGTGTATCTTTGAGACTGAGATGCACATCCAACTGTCCATCAGGCTGGATGGAAACACGAAATTTCATTTCTACTGTTGACACCAAGAGGAAAAAGAAAGGAACTCGCACTTCCATTGTTTCAATCTACACTAAAGTTGCAAGTGCATCCTCTCCAGCCATGTATTTTAACAATAGTCTTTAAACCTTTTGAAGAGACCAGGTCTAGAATTTAGAGCTCAGACTGAGATTTTACTTGTATAATCTGTACCATTCCACCCACCCTCAAAGTAAAAAATAAAATCAACAAAACAAAAATTTCTTTCTGATAAGCTGAATTGCTTTCTGGAAATCTCTTTTTTTTTTTTTTTTCTCCATAGAGCAGAGAGTGAAACGAGAGCAACTAGTTTCTAACTTAATGCTTTAACTTAATTGGGATAAATCAGTACTTGAGATAATGATCGACTAGATTGCTGCTTTAACCTGACCTGCTTCCATTATCTCCTAATCTCGAGACAAGCATTTCCTTCATAAGTTCATCCTCAGCGATAGCAGTGGGCATCCCCTTTTGATGTATGCTGGATTTAGAGCAGCCTCTGGAATCTCTAAAGATTCCTGAYGAATATTTTTGTTTATAGCCACTGTGACCTAGTCACATCCGCTCTTGAATCTCACATGATCGTGGTGCTGTAAAAGCTGTTACAGTCTAGAGAGACCTGTAGCGGATGGTCTCTGGGGCTTGTTTGTCCGTTCTTATCACCCCTTTCATTGGGACTCTTACCACCTTATCAGATAAGCTTGGGAACCTCAAGGATCCCTCCTTCCTTTTCTCCTGGAACACCTTTGGCAGTCGCTAGGACTCAGGTTCATCCCAGTCCCTCGTCCCTCCAACAGTAAGGCAAGAACATATTCCAGACAGGAAATCTGCTACATACAACACACAATATACAATATACAATATACAATATACAATATACAATATACAATATACAATATACAATATACAATATACAATATACATACATACACTGCTGGCCACACAAATAAGACACACAGGGCACTCACAGGGCACTCGCAGGAAGAGTCTCCTCTCTGCTGCTTTAGGCTAGGTTTCTACCAGAAAAAGTTAATATATATGTGCATATATGTGGAAGGTGGATCTCTCCAGCAGCAGGGCTCAGACACTCAGGTCTGCCCTATCTCTGGCCACTGGACTCCGGTCTGTCCTATTCCTGGACATACAATCCCCTGCATCCACAGCCCTACTGCAGTTGCTGATACAACCACCACTCCCACCCCACACACACCGACCGCCCAGGACTCCCCTAGTCCCGATATCTCACTGCCTGTGCTCTTGTCTGTGGGGATACACATGTGTATGACAACTCAGAGATGTGTCTTGGAGGCCCTTTTACCCCCTTGGCTCCCAGACCAGTATACCTGCTTGTCAGCTTATCTGGTTTATCTTTGTTAGCAGCCACACCTTTGCCACCTACCCTCCCTCCAGTCACTGCAGCACAGATGTGTAAAGCAAACAAAAAACCCAATACTTGCATGAAGATCTTTATATAAGCAATATATAATATTATCTATTTTTATCATGTCAAAATTGTCAAGAAAAGAATTATGAAAATAGCATCGTGTGTGATGCTATTCATTCATACCTTCCAAAGCTGAATTTTTCATTCTAGTGTCCTATATAGTCTCATAAATGCACCTGAAGGTCTTTGAATGTCAGATGATGTCATGTATCAGGCACAGAAAATTACCAAGGAGACAATACTTCAGGTAACACTGTCACCTCTTCATGCAAACTTCTTTGACTTTATCCCCATGTTATGACTACTGGCAGTTTTCCATTTACCTTTACATAAAAAAGTAAGCATTCCTTAAGTGGTTTTTTGAATGTGTATGACAGTTGAACAATGTGAGTTTTATATATATTTGATTTAAAAGCAATACTGCCCTCAAATAATATGAAGTTGTCATCTTCTGACTTGCTTTAGATTTCCCAGCTTTATTAAAAAAACATACCACATCAAAATTCTTCCTACCTCTTCTCTATCTCTCACTAGCAAAAAGTAATAAGTTTTCTCGAGACTCAGTTCACAGTTGGACCTYCAAATGACGCTGTAGCAGCAGAAATAATTGGGAGCCTTTGTTCCATTCCTCTTTGTCTGGAGGGCCAAGATATGATAATTCATACTGTGTCTGATGTAGTACTTATTTTTCAGTGTACATATAAGCAACCAAGGGAGCAGAAAGTCTCAAAAAAAAAAAAAAATTAAAAATATCTTTCTTGTTACAAAATAGGATACAAACTCAGTCTTGTCTGTCTGATTATATTCATATGTATGTTAGCCATATTCACTCCCCATATGTACAATGAGGGTGGTTTAGCTCACAGTTATATAAATTTTAGCTAACATATGGTTCTGGGCTGAATTTACTAACCATGGCCTAGTTAGGAAATTGATTCTTCAATCTAGCACTTACCACAGTAATTATTAACGGCAGATAAAGTAATTGGAAAACATCTCACGAGACAGTTTACGAAGACTCAAGGATGTGTTCTGCCCTATTTATTCTTATCCTTACAAGATTCTTTAAGTTACGTCTTCTATACACAGTTATGCTTTTTAAGTTTATGAGATATACAACTGTATCTTACATATAGAGGTTCACATGAAAGTTTAAACAACCTATGAAATTAGACAATTTTATAGTAAATACAAGAGTAACTAATGAACATCTGATTTTATCTATTTCCCTACAATCCTCCTTGGTTAATCTTTCTTTCATCTGCACAAGGAAATTATTCAATTCCTCAGTARCTTTCAAGTGGAAGTATACTTTGTAGAGTAAGATAGCATTTAACAAAAATTTAAGTGACGGTCAGGCCTTAAAGCAAGCAGTTTGAACAGCCCCATAGCTGAGAGAGTCATGCACTTTGTGCTGTAGAGGAGTAGCTCTGCTGGGTGTCCAGCTGGGAGCAGATCACTTGCACCGGGTCCCATTCTTCCTTCCTTCCCTGCCAAGAAAAGAGCTACAGCTGTAGTTTGACCTCTGGATTGGGCTGTACAAGACCTGTCACCTGAAAGGGTAGAGCACACTTGTCATCATGTCACAGACTCAATTGTTGAAGCCAAGACTTTAACAAGGTTCTAAAAGAAACAGAAAATTTATACAGGCATTCAGGCAATCGTTTCACTCCAAGATTTAAGATGGAAATTAATCCATATGTCCCACAGGAGTCGTATACAGACTTCTGAAGCACTTGAGCTGTTCTCAGCATCATGCACAGAATAGAGGGTTCAGTGAACCCTGACTTTGATGTGATACAGCAATTCCATATTCCTAACTCTTCCCTAAGGAACCAAGGTGGTTCACTGTGACCCCTACAGTGAGACAGACTCACTAGTTGATTATATTCTGCTCTGAAAGCATCCTATATAATTAATGAGAATACTGCAGAGTAATAATTAAGCATCGTTGCATGTTCCGATTGCAGAACCATGACAGAATCTGCTGAGGGACCTGCTCTAAGGGAAAGTAACCCCAGTCGTTAGGTTAGTCAGAGGCTGTTCCACAGCCATAGAACTGACTGGGAGAAGAAGAAACAGAAAATTTACCCTTTTACTGTAATAAATTACTATTTCCAGACCTGAAAATGACATTAAAATAAAAAAGTGTTAGTATGTGATCAAACACTCTTCTTCCATTAAAGTCACAGCTAGTCCTGTATCTAGAGATGCATATTTGAAAGTTGACAGTACTTTACCCTTAAAAAGGTAGAATTTAGAACAGGTGCAGCATTCTGGTCTTTAGAATGTTATCATGGAAATGTGAATAATGTCATTCAGAATGTTAGCCATCTGCTTTCTGAATATCTGCTACTGCTGCTGCAGCAGCACTGTGAAAGTGGTACACAGGGTTATTTCCGCAATGGGTTTAACAGAAAGCTTGTGCATTTTGTGGAGAAAAGTATGTTCCATTTTCAGTTTGTTTTTAGTAAGCATGAGTAGAATATGTGTTTTGTAAATATTGTAAAGATGACTATAATGTGATGCACTTCCCGTGGGTAGTTCGCATCCTGTTTTACTGAGATTTAGCAGAACCTTTTGGGCAAGGTGGAAGATAAAAGTCAGTATTTTTGTGCTGTGGAATAGTTTTACTGAAATGGGATTATTTACAAATGATAAAACTATAGAAGGGGAGTAGTTAGATCTCAAACGCTAACTACAGAGAGCATGCTTCTAGAGCCTGAGGTGTGACATGACTACTAAATTAGCATCTGAGACTCAGGGCAAGTGTCATCTGACAAGAAGARAAACATGAGAGGGCAAGCTAACTTCAAAAAGCAGCAGAATGTGTGAGCTGGAGTCAGCATATACAGGAGCGCTGTTAAACTAGATTTATTAACAAGCTTTTGAAAATGACAGAAATACCACCTTTTAATGCTGTGAATAACAAGTAAATCTGTCTTTACAGGGACAAAACATTTTCATTATGGCACAGAGAATGAAACCTTCCTAAAAACTGACAGGAAACAAGGAAAACTAAATAACTGCTTAGAGACACGCAGCAGGAAAATAAATTTTAACAAGGTCAGCACAGAATTCATATCGTGCTGTAAACATCACAACAAAAACTGCAGATGCACTGCTGGCTACCAGGGATACAGCAATCACAGCTGCCCCACACACATATTTACAGCACTAAAACTTCTAGAAGTATTTAGTGAGTGACAATGAGGGTCCATTTATATCAAAGGGATTCAAAACTTATATCAAACAGAATGGAGTTAAGCACTGGAGCGATGGTAGAGGAAACAAGCCCACTGCGAGTGCAGGAGATAGAAATGAGACACACAAAGCAATTTGCCTTGCTCAGCTGGAGTAGAAACACTTCAGGGGGGAAAACAGTGAAATTCTTTCTAGGTGGCCGCTGATGTGCTCTGCCCTAGTCTGACCAGAGATCAGCTCCCCACAAGCAGGGCTCTGTGTTGGACAGACGAGGCAATCAGGAGCAGGGGTTCATCRCTTGCACTATCAGGGCGCCAATTACTATCAGAAATAGCAAAAGTACCTTCTGCAGGGGAGCTGTGAGCTGTGATGGCAGAAGAACAGATCTGGGTGATTCTTTGCTCTGCTACAGCTCCCTGGGTGCATGAGAAGAAGCCACTGTCTCCACAGGCACAGGCTTATCTGTTGCCACAGAATAAGGGAATCAATCAAAGAGAGCCGACCAGGACACGACAGGTGTGTCCCGGGGCTTCAGACAGTGTGACAGGAAAAATACTAAATTCCAGCTACAGATCCAAGGTAAGTGATCATCACTTTATGAAGCCATACATGGACTAGTTCACCAAAACACCATATTGTATATGCATGAGGGAGCTCAGTTAGTGCTGAAAAATATAAAAATACAACAATCTGACTTTTGTTACAAAGTGTTCAGCTGATCAGCTTTAGTATTCCTTTAATGCAGGGTTTTGGTTGCAATTCTTTATTTCTACAGCAAATAAAAATGCCACTGATTTCTAACTCATCATGCTACTGAGGAATGAGGAGGTCAGTCATGATGAAAATAACATATTGCCTTAATAAATAATTATTTACCAGATAGGAAAACTGCTTCTTAGCAGTTAGGCAAGGAAAGGAATCCACGGTGATAAACATTTGAATTTCCCTTCACTCAGATGAGAAAAGACTCCAACCACGGATGCCTTAGAAATTTCACCAGACTCATCAGCATTCCTCTTGTGGATGAAACACTGGATTAAAATTAAGGATCAGGAACACATTATTTAATTAGGAAGTAGAAAGTTGCAGACCCATTACTAAGATTCACAAGTCCTATCCCTTAGCAGTATTTTCTTTCTGTAGTTCCAGGGCAGGGAGGCAATATTTTTTGAGGTTTACGGCAAACAGTGCATATGTGAGACTTCTAAACCACAGGAAATTAAACATCTACAGCAGAACTGTCACACAGGAGGAAGAGCAACCCCACCCACATTAACTGGGAGAACATTTGGGCCAGCTCAGGCAGCAGTGCAAGACCCATGTGTGAATAGTGACTGAGCTTCTGTTGGGCTCCAATGTAGAAGCCAAGCCTCACACCATTTATACACAACCTAATCAACAACAGTCCAAATGCAACACGTATTTTTTGTGAAGCATGGCAATTCATTTCCTTTTTTATTTCTTTTTCCTATTCCACTCTGCAAAAAAAGAAAATTCTTTTGATTCTGGCATGCAAATAATAYTCCTTTTGCATGCCCACAGATACTACTCGCCCAAATTCTGCCTCCTGGAAAATTCAGTCAGTTTGAAGTTTAGTTCAGTTCTCAATTCATTTGCATGAYACAAATTGGCCATGATTACCTTGCACAGTAATTACTCACAGATTTACTAGAAACATGCTCATAATTGTCATGCTGTCTACAGAAACGTAATAGCTGAAAGCAGAACAAATGGAATATTTAAATAAAATCTTAAATGAATCAAATCTATAGTAGATGAGTTCATGAGATTAAACCTAGGATGGAATTCTCYAGGCAAAATATCCACCTTGCGCTACCTGGATGGATTCTCTCTGCAGTTACACTTCAATACTAATACTAAATACTTTAGTTCATTCTAATGCAAATATTTAGAAGAGGTCAATGTGAACAGTATTTTAAAAGTGCATTTTGTAAGTAGCATTTTAGCATTTTCTTATGTTATTGTTACATTATTAGCAGTATTTACTAATAGTATGTGGTTTGCTTAGTTTCTTCAAAGAAAGGAAGTAGTGAACCTGAAAAAACTGTTTGAACCGAAAGGGAACTATGGCCTCTGACTGTCTTTTGTCATGGAAGCATTTTGTATACAAATGCTTTAGTCATGATCAGATAAGAAACATGCTGACTTATCATATAGAAGAGAGAACTTTATAAGGAATTGAGGTTTATGAAGGAAAGGCTAGAATGTAGGAGAAGCTTCAAAGGGAACAAAGGCAAGTTGGAAAATCATGGGAGAAAAATTTAAATTTAGTGAAAGGGAGGAAAAAGGATAGGGGGAATGGTAAACCTTAAATCATACTCATGTTTTCTTTGAAGATTTTAATTTGGTCAATTTTTTCCAATATTTGTTGTCCCGCCTCGCAACCGTGTTCATGCAAAGGGCTGTTTGTAGCAACACCACCATCAATTTTATGTTCTGAATCTTAAATCGTGCCAAATGGTCATGGTCCATGACGCTTTCTCAGCATAAAAACTCTATCAGGCTTTGACCAATCCAGTAGAAATACACCCTTGTGTCCATGCAGGATCAATGCATACTGCTAGGACAGTAAATACACTGCTGTGAAACTGAGCAGTTTTTTAAAAGTTTATTTGTATCCCAAAAGTAAAATATAAAATTTGGGAACACCTCATGACCGTACTCCACAGTCAGTCTGACCACCATGAATAAAAATGATGCATCATAGSTTTTATGTATATATCTGCATGAAGCACTTAAAGACACAGAGTATTTGTCTGATGGATCATATTTCATAATTTCATTGTAATTTTTTWAATTCCAGTTAGATGTCTGTAAGCAGCACAAATGCAACATGTCTGTGTATAACACATATTTACAATAAAATCTGTGGTTTTTGYTTTTCAGATCTTTTTCTTTCCACACAAATTCTTAGTGGAGGCTGTGTTGGGTTTATGTGGCAATGTTTTGGCTGCTGGAGTAGCTTCTGTGAGAAGGCACCAGAAGTTGCCTCCATGCCTGAAAGAGCCAGGTTCAGTCAGCTCCAAGGCAAACCTGCCACCAGCCAAAGCTGAGACCAGCAGAGACGCTGAGAGCACCACTGGGATTACAAATTTAAGAGAGGGTAAGGAATGCTTCTGGCAGGAGCTGTGCCCCATGGAGAAGCAGGGTTTCTGGCAGGAACTGTGCCATGTGGCGGTCCCAAGCTGGAACAGCCTGTTCCCGAAGGACTGCTCTGTGGCAAGGACCCACGCTGGAGCAGCTCTGGAAGAACTGCAGCCTGTGGGAAGGACTCAGGCTGGAGAAGCTCATAAATGATGGTTTCCTGGGAGAGACCATGCAGAAGCAAGAGAGTGTGAGGTGGAACGAGCAGAAGAGATGACACACTGTAGACTGACACTCAATTTCCCATCCCCCTGCACCACTCAGGAGTTAAGGGTGAAGTTGAACTGAGAAGAAGGGAGGATAGGTGAAAGTGTTTTGTTCTCGTTTCTCACCATCCTAATCTCTTACAGATGGCTGGCAATACATTAAATTATTTTCCCCAAGTTGAGTCCATTTTGCCCATGACAGTAAAATGTAGGTAATCTCCTGTCCTTATCTCAAGCCAAAAGATTTCATTGCACTTTGTGCCCGCATCCAGTTGAGGAGAGGGAGTGATAGAAGGTCTTAGTAAGCACCTGGTGTCCAGCCAAGCTCAACCCACCACAGAGGCTTTAAAGTATTATTCTGCACAGTAACATTGAAAAGTTTATTTGTGTCTCGGGTATTGCAGAATAATTGACTATCACTTTAGAGTGGTTGTCAGAATTTCTGTCAAAAATGGGTTTTAAATCTCAGAACAGCAGAGAGTCTCTTTCCTTTCTACAGGAGGAATTCAAACACAGGAAATTAAGTTATTCTTAAATAAAAAATGAAAGAAATCACAGCCCAGTTCTCTCCACTTCATAAGAAAATAGCAGTATCTACAGTTTCTTGCAAAGCAAAATATTTTGGCTGTTTGTATACTAGTATTTCAGTGAGCATTATTTTTATTTGTCCTAAAAGATGCTGAAATGTAAAGGCCCAGTCCTATGTTTCTAAAATACTGTAAKTTATGGGCTGAGTGTTTGTCTTTGTTGATTATGCTTGAAGATACTGTTCTAAGGCTTTTCACTTTTCAGCTTTCCCCTTCCTGATGAAATACGTACCTCCTTCAGCTGAATCAGCACAGCTCTCTCTGTGGCACCTTCTGCACAGGAGCTTGTCATTTGCTCATTTTACAGGGTATTATCTAGTGTGTGATAAACTCACTGGGAAAAAAGCAAGGTCTGGGAAAAAAGGTGCTCAGAAATCTTTTAAACGAGATTTGCCACCAGGGAAACTGTGACATGAAATTCCACCCTGGGACCTCCTGCTCACCCTCAGTTACCACCCACCAGGAAGGCAGTTGGCTCCCAGCTTTATTGACGAGTGTATGTCAAAGCAAAGGAACAGAAATCTTCTGTGCTGTCTTTATTAAGTGACTCCAAAAGACACACATTTCAAAGCTGCTGTCAAATTTCTGTCAAATGCAGCCACATATTTATTTACATTTACCTATATCTAAATGTAATTGGCTTTATGCATCCCTTCTACATAGAGAACCAGGTAGTTAAAGGGTAGTGTAGGAAAACAACAGTGTTAGGAAAGGAAAACATATACATTGTTGCATATCCATGCTTGTTTTAAAATTTGTCAATTTTTTCTGCTTCATTACACATACTTTGCTTATCAGATAATTGTTCAGCCATCTGAATGCAGTCATTCTGGCTATTAACACAGTTTAAATTGGAATTAACCTTGTTACAGCCGATAGTCTTTTTATATAGAATGATCTTTGTGTCTGAAGACTAATTGCACTGAGAAAGTTCACTGCAAAGACATAATTAATAGTCCATAATGTTTGGGAAGGTGACATTTCCTACTTTCTTTGAACTCTCAGTTTGGTATTTGAAAGCCAGGATAAGGTACTGAAGCCAGGATATTTAATCTGGAGTGGTGTCTAGCTGATAGTTAACTGAAACTGCTTCCTTTCCCCTAACAGCAATAAACCAGAAAGGACTAATTACCCCTTTTTATAGGTGCAATTTGAACTTAAAACTCCAGAGAGAGCATGAGTAGTAAACCACCGTTATAGCTGATTTCACCATCTGCACCTTAAAGCTGGGACTGTGGAACCAGCAAAAGAATACACACAGCATTTAGCACTGAGATTCCCTCAACAAATTTGGGGTTTGTTGTAGGGAAAATTTCCAGAAGACACTGATAATTCTGGAGTATTTTCTGAATCCTTGTAAAATCTCTGTCTTTAAATGAATGCAAATTCCGTTTAATCCATCATTAGTACTTAATTGAAGCTCACTCATCTAAAGATAATGTATTGATCTTTTTGTGAGTTTAATGAACCTCTCTGTATTAATACATTTTTTGCTTAAGCCTGTCTGAAGAAAGAGGCCTTAGTTGGTTCCTGTAGCAAGAATGGCAACCATCACTTTTCTAAATCTAGTAGAACTTATTCCAATATTTTTGTTTTCTTCTGGTGTCTAATTTTTTTTTTCCTTGAACAGGCAGGTTCTATTACCATCCATATAATTCCTCAGCCTTAATACTTTTTATTACTTCCATTTTACTGCTAAGTTGCAAAGTTCTATATGTTTCTTTATCTTTGTAGTTATTTACATAATTGAGAAACTAGTAAATTTTAGGTGGATTTCTTAAATATGTATTTTTGGTAGGCTGGAGTTTTCAGAAAATGAGCAAGTTTTCTGATTGGCAGCTGAAGGGCTGTCCATTTTCACCATATTACCACTCTTTCTAACCCTTTGCTGCAGATTTTGGAGCCTTGAACTGTGCATTCATTATTTTCAGAATTTTAAACTTTCACTCACAGATTTTGCTGTGCTTTTGGCTGTTAATGTTACCAAGACACCTCACAAAAATTTCTTGAATTGGTGCACTCTTCCACAGTACACAGTATTATTGTGGCCCTTTGATTGTATAATCATCCACTTGAATTGTCTTAGTGTCTAGAAAAACTTTCTGTCCTGAGTCTGAACTGCTTAAAAAGAAGGAAAACTTCATTTTATACAGTATTTTTCCTGTGTTTGTTTGTTTTTCAGTTATTTTATCTCCTTCCGCACTTCCCTGAAATAAATAGACAATCCAGAATTATATCAAAAGAGAAAAGTCAGAGTTTGTCACTGTTTTGCTTGACAAAACCTTGGGCATTTGAGGAAGAGACTTGTTTTGCTTTGGGGCATGGTTTTGGAGGCTTTATTTAGAACTGGATCACTGAAATTTCAGGGAAAAAAGTATGTGGATGACACTATTTTGTTCTATCCATTGACTTAATATCAAGTCTGAGAWATGCTTGACTGTGTGTTTCTCTTAGGTATGATTTGAAATGAAATTAAGTTTCAAAGGGGTTTTAGCTTCACTTGATAGTAGCCTGGAAATTGAAAGATGGGCTCTTGATTTTTGAGACACAAGCAAAAGGTTCAAAGCAATTTTGCCAAAGAGGCAAAGAATCATGTAAATTTATTGCTACTGCAGGGTAAACTTTGGAAGAGACAAAATGCAACTTGTTTTGAGCCATTTCTGCAAAGCATAGCCTGGTTGATCTGGGGAAAAAGAGGACTTATTAAACTTATTAGCACTTCAGGAAGTCACATATTTGCATGTGTATCTGTTKCTGTTCATAAAATTGGCTCAGCTGCGAATGTCCTTAATTCACATTGAAAAATGTTTATACAATAATGTACAAAGGTAGTCTTAGATGATTTAAAAACAGTACTTGACAAATTTCAATTTACTCAAATCCCTCTAATATACATAAGCAAGGATTTATTTATCTCCTTTTTTTTGAAAAGAGGTCTCTTTGCCTCGCCTCAAATAATTTCCCAAACCTGAGTAGAGCTTGAAGTCTATTTTGCACATGCTTAAGTCACTAAACCAGCCAGCTTAACTACACAGGGTCTTACCACTCCATTTAGTAACCATAAKGTGCAAACACATATGAAGGATCTCTGAGAAATGAAAGAAAAAAAAAATTATAAATTTGCAAAGCCCTTGAGAAACTTGTTTTAAATACCATGTTGTTAGAATAATATCTTTAGATTTCTTTCTTTCGCTCACTATAATTGCTTAGTTAAACACAAAAGGCACAAAAGTTGAAAATACGTCATTTTGTTTGCAAAAAAAAAGTATTGATCCATCAATCCATTGTTTGTGACTTTGAGTGATTAATAAGTTCTGACAATGTCTGATTGGGACTGACTGCCATCTCTAAATTTCTTAGAGGACAAGTTGTCTAAGAACAAGATTGATTTGTGAACATTAAAACAAGATGGTAACAGGAAATTTTCACAAAATTGCGTGAATTAATTGAGATTGGAGTGTAGAGAAATCTCTTTAGTTAACAAGAGAAGAATCATTTCTTTTTAATTCATTTGAAAGAAATCAAAATGTGAAATCTGGAAACAACCCCATTTTTTATCTGAAGAGTGTATGAAAATTTGTCAGAAATCTTTTATTCTACTGGATTTTTAAAAAATACCACAGAGCTTCCTCAACCAGAAAGCGAAATCTTTGTAAAAGAAAATAAACAACTGAGAAAAATATAACTCCTTAAATCAGTATTTTTCATCAGATTTTGGCAGAGCTGGGGGCAATAAATGACAGACAGCAGAAATCGTGGCACTGGACATAACATATTGAAGATGACAAATTTTTCCAGGYCCAGCAATGTTCTTTATTTTTTTCTGTTGCATCCCCAGACCTTCCAGTTTATTCCTAATATCTGCCCTGGGACAAAGCTGTTCGTGTTGATTTACATTGCCTCAGAGCACTCTGCTTGCCAGCAGTGTTGGCTGATGCTGTCCACCACAAACTGTAGTTGTAATATGAGAACATATCAGGGGACACGAAAAGAAAATTGAGAAGCTGGAGAAAGAAAGGGCAGATTGGTCAGAAACTTTGCCCTGAACAGTGTTTCTCTCCTCCCACACATGCACAGTCTGTGTACAGAGAGATTCTCTTATGCATAAGTTTCATGACAGCACAGAAGGAGGTTTAGAAGCCTGCTTGGTATAATACTCCACTTTTCTGAATATTTATCTTGAGGGTTTGGATCTGCAAGAGCAAGTGTGAATTGAAATTGCAGCCATCTCAGCTGGAGATTGGATTTGTTGTGTGTGAGAACATAAGATTCCCCTCCAGTCAAACACACAGACGCAATGGCATGGCCCCAAGTTGCATAATCTTCTCTGCGGTGCCTCTCATTTGGCCAACCACCATGGAGCTGGCTCAGCAGGAAGGCTTCGCCGCTGCAAATTCATCTCCAGTGGCCAGGGATGGGGGGATGCAATGATCCTTTATAACAGCTATTTTTGAGAAATGTCTGGTTTGGCCTGACAGAGATCGAAGAGGTACCGGGTGTATCTAAGATGTCTGTGGTGGTGGCAGAGGGGGGTCCCAGGACTTCTGTCCTAGGATATCTCTCACGTTTCCTCCAGTGACACAGGAATGGACTGAATTATCTGGAGATTAAGAGATCTTAAGATGACAGAGCAGAAAATAAAAAAATGTACTTTGAATTTTTCAGAGCCTGATGAGAAAGAGGATTGTCTCGCTCTACTTTGTGCTGGTGTGGCCTCACCTTGAGTCTTATGTGCAGTTTTGGGCATCACCATGTAAGAAAGATATAAAGCTATTAGAGAGTGTCCAAAGGAGGGCCAGGAGAACGGTGAAGGGTGTGGAGAAGAAGCTATATGAGGAGTGGCTGAGGGCACTTGGTCTGTTCAGCCTGGAGAAGAGGAGACTGAGGGGAGTCCTTCTTGCACTTACAACTTCCTGGTGAGGGGAAGAGGAGGGGCAGGCACTGATCTCTGCTCTCTGCTGACCAGTGACAGGACCCGAGGGGATGACCTGAAGTTGTGTCAGGGGAGGTTTGGGTTGGATATTGGGAAAAGGTTCTTCACCCAGAGGGTGGCTGGGCACTGGAACAGGCTCCCCAGGGAAGTGATCACAGCACCAAGCCTGACAGAGTTCCAGAAGCATTTAGACAACATTCTCAGGTACAGGGTGGGATTCTTATGGCTGTCCCATGCAAAAGCAAGGAGTCGGACTTTGATGATCCTTGTCAATCCCTTCCAACTCAGGATATTTTATGTTTTTATGATTCTAATAAGGTAGGAGCTGGAATCAAACTTTTCCTATAGCTGAGGCATTTGCAACATGTTTTGAGGCAGCGTCTCTGATTCATAACAAGAGGAAAGCCCAGGCTGTAGGATTTCTTGTGATAGAAACTAAGACAGAAGAACTGCAGGGCACGACTGAGCCCCTCAGCTGATGGCAGCACCTCAAGAAAAGTCTGTATAAGGAAGGGCACAACCTGCCTGGCAGTGAGGGGTGAGGGAAACAGTGTGAGAGACTGATAGAGGAGTCCAAGCAGGAATCCCCTGCAACCCCTGGAAGGACCACGGTGGAGCAGAAGAAATGAGTGAGAAGGAACAGGACTAGCCACAACCCCGTTCCTGCAGTGGAGGTCTTACACCTGGRTGTAACCTGTGGTGATAACAAGGTGAGGAGAGACCTGCTTGGGGTAACCTCACCCACATGGTTTTCATCTTATTCCCCTCCCTGTCATGCTGAGGTGTGGAAGGAAGGGAGTGGCTGGGTGGGCTTCTGGCAGCTAAACAAGGTTAACTCATCACAAGATAAAACACCATTCTCACGTTATCTGGGATGAATCCTGTGTTTCACAGAGGTGTGTATAACCTTTCTAGTCAAGAGCCCCTTGTAGAGTCTGTAATTATCATTGTTATTATTAATTTCTGTAATAGAGATCTGTGTTATATTTTTTCATTTGGAAATTTGCATTCTGTTATATCAGGTCATGCAGCTAAACAGTGTATCTATTTATCTGTTTTTTGTTTCAAAATTTAAAAAGTAAGCTAGAACAAAGGTAATCTCTTTCCAAAACCAAACTACAGTAGACACATATACACAAACACATGCACACATAAGCTAAAATAAAACTATTTTAAATCACACCAAAATACTGCAGAAATATAAGCAAAAAAGTACAGATGGAGTATGTTCTTTTTCTTCAAGGATCACATGTAGGTAATGGGCTCTTGGGACAACCTAGTGCCATCACGAAAGAATTTATTTGATTCTCTAATCATATTATTACATATTTATATTAAATTAGGGAATATAATTCTGTGCACAGTACTTTTTGTTGTGATTGCACAGTGATTTACAACAAGCTGAAAGACTTTCATACTGTGCAACAAAACCTTTGGTAATCCATGTTTCAGGGCACTTTCTAGAAATTTCTGTAAGATTCTGAATAATATGCTGAAAGATCTATTTTCCACAATAATGCTCTGCATTATCAACCAGCACACATAGTTCAATGAGATAGTAGCCATTTTATTTCTTATTTTTTGTCTAGTGATGGAAGCATTGCTGCAGGTTTAAACATGTGAGAATTTTCATATCCTAGAAACAGGACATTTGGGTTTTGGGAGTAATTTTTTTCATCAGTTACTGCCATTTGTATATAAACAAAGTAATTAACAGCTTTAATTCTAAGCATCCAGAAATAAAATTAAATCACACTCATATCTATCAAAATGATTCCAAGAGGTTTCTTTCTATTTCATTCCACTGACAAAGTGTCTCTTTGTTTATACAGCATCATAATTGGGGCCTAATATTTAAAAGTAATGCTTTCCTTGCACACTCTTTTCAGGATGTATGTGTCTTCATAGCTGTACCCAGATGCCCAAAGGTTTTGCTCAGATTCCGTTTCCTCTGTTAGACACAGCATTATATGGTATTGCTTTCTGAAGTTGTTATGTAATAGGTTCTAGTATTTTGTATTCTTGAATAGTTATGTTTTGAAGAATCAAGTTTTTGTGATGAAAATCCCTTTATTTACATTTTACTTGTTGCTTCTACTGCCTTCCCATGATTGCTAGGATTACGTATATGGGAAGCAGTTTCGACCTCTATGAGTTTAATAAATTGAGATTTTAATGTGTTAAAATACAGATAAAATGCAGAACTAAGAAGTCTAAGATTCCTCAAGTACGAATAAAGTTTTAAAGCCTCTGAAAGAATCAGGTAAAAATATTGGTAAGAATAAAATAAACAAATCTGCTTTTGTAGTACAGCCATACTGAGAGACTTAAGGTGGTACATATATTTTTGGATGGATAACTGAGGGCTATGTTTCAGAACTAGTGACTGTTGTTTCACTTTGAGGATGTCACAGATGATCATAGCCCCAGTCACATCTTCCTTCTCTGGTGTTGTGAGGAAGAGTGTAAAAGAGTGCAGGTGGAACTGTTGAACTTGTTTTTCTTACAGACTTTGAGGTTGTGCTTAAAATGTTTGCAGACCAGGATACTCTTTGTGTGCAAAGAAGACTGTGTGACACACAAGTTGAGCAGTGAGACAATGGTTTGAATGCATCATTTTCGCCATCTTATTTTCTTTTTAAATCTGTTACAGGAGAAATTTTGAAGGGCTGTGAAATGGACTGTCTGTAAGTGGAAAGAGATTGTTGTGGGGAGGTTGTAAATAACAACAAGGGGGAAGACACAAACAGCTCAGTAGCTTGTTTCTTTGTGTATTAACAGTGATATTGCAAACCCAGGACTGAAACCCCTCCCTGAATGGCAACACTTCCCACAGTCGTGTAGCAGGCTTCTATCTCTGGAGAGGTCCTGGAATGTGCACTGCATTTATTGTCCCAGAACTCTCTAACACATGTAAACTCCTTAGTCAAGGATATAAACTACAGCTATACAAACCAAAGGAAAGCATCAGGAGAAATCAGGAGCAGTATCCAACATACCAGATGCCTGATGAGTCAGGAAATCTATTGGGTAGTGATAATAATCCCAGGAAGCAGGCCACCAACTATGCTATAAAGAAATGGAGGGGCAGAGGGGGAACCATCAATAAAAGCCCAACAGTCTTTTCCAAACTAATGTGAAGACACATCCTATCCTGATCTTTAATGACCAGCTGGGATAGTAAAGGGGCAGGTTGAAAGACCTCATATTTCCATGATGTGTGATTGAGGTTAGAGAGGAGAAAGCTTCTTCTTCCTAGAGCTGTTGTTGAGGAGAGACGCTTCTACTGATATAGCTGTGTGGTATTTTTTTATGGTTTGGGGTGTTTTGATTTTTATACACCAATTCTTAGCTGTAGTGGAATTAGCTTTTGGGTAGGTGCTCTGGATTTTTTCAGTCCAGTCCCATACAGCTCAAGTGAACTGAGCTCTGATGTCGAGCACTGCTGCAGTTACAGCCAGACTGTGGGGTCTAGTCTCACAATGAGCAGGATCCTCTTAGTCCTTTCTCCTAACCGGCACAGGAACTATCAGTTGTGTGAGAGCTATCAGTACCACGGGGGGTCTGAGAGTAAAGCTGGAGCACAGAAATGAAGGGCAAGAAAAAGTCGTCCTCCCTGTTGGTCTGCTTACAAATATTTGCCCTTCAAGGTGATGCTGGAGCCCAGTCCTGCACAGAGATTTAACTTCTCCCTCCATTCTTTTACCTGATGAGCTTCCTCAGCTGACAGTGAAAGGCAGATGGGAAGTCTTGACTATCACTTCAATACTGTTTAAATTCCAAAATAGAGGCAAGCCATTCCCACCACCTGAACTCTCTCAGGGCTCCACTGATTCTTCGGTGAGGGCATTACCAGCCTACACAGGAGATTAATTAGCCTGGACTTTGTGTCCATTTGGAATATATGCTTTGGTATTGCAGGCCCTGGCGTAAATATCAGTCAAGCATCTCACTACTCACCATGTGTCTTTCAGGGCTGTACAGGTTGACATTGTCCCCATTCAGGCATGCACCTGAAGTTCACAGCCAGGTAAATATGTGTCTAATGGATGCCGGGGAAAGTCACTGTAATGAGGATTCTCAAAGGTACTGCAATAGCACTGGATGTGGTAGGAACTGCTGGATGTACAGTCCCTTTGCAGCTTCATTAGCATAATTGGAACTGGAAGTTACTTTAGTGCTACTCAAATTTGGATTGATTGTATAATTGGATGATAATAGTAATGCTTAGCACTTTAACAGTACTTTACATGGTCAGAGAGCTGTGCAAACATTAACTAAATAATCTTCACAGTGCCCCTGTGAGGTAGTAATTAGAGATGGAAAAGGCCCATTACTAGATCATAAAATCCCATTCTCTTGCCAAGGCAACATACATTCACCCAGCAGAGGACAGAGAAGATACTAAACTACTACTATGTTCGATCTTTGCTCCCCTTGTGACATTATTTCAATCTGGGACTTCCCTGAGACTGTAAAGGGACTTTACAAAGTTTTTAAATAGGGTAGGAACTGCAGTGCTCCTTTTTGATGAAGGTAAAACAGGTTTTTACTGTCCCTCTCCTTGCCTACTTTTCAATGTCAGCACAGAACAGTGTATTTCATTCTCCTCAAAAGGGATAGAGAAAAGGATGAAACTGTTTAAGATGTGTTTGCAATTTCTTGCTTAGAATAAAAAGAGACAGGAAAGACTCCTGCCTCTCCAAAATAAACATCCCTAATACTAGCTATCTGCCAGCAGTTCTACAGTGATGGTATAAAAGTGAGACATTTCATCAGTAACTATATAAAATCTCTTTCCATTACCAGTTGCCTTGATAGAAGCACCACTCAATGTTTATATCCTGTATTTCATCAGGTTTCCAAGGTTGCAAAGCTCTTTGGATGTAAAATACCTGCTCAAAATACAGTAATCAATGCAGCAGTAACCTTCACCACTATCAATCTTTATGTTTTTAATGTTATTTTGACCAACTGTTTCCCTTGACAGCTCCTATACTTTGACTATAATCATGACAAAACAATTATATCCTCTGAATAAGCGCTAAAATTGTAGCCATGAAATAACTTTCAGAGTGTTCAAGGCCATTTTATTTTGTTTGCATGAATATCCATGTGTGTATGTCCATGGAAAGTGTAAGTCCCAGGAGCACACGAGCTCCAGTTCTGATGCTTGTGGCAGTAACTCTGTTCAGGGAGGTGAGCCAGCGAAAGCAGAAGCAGGGGCTGTTAGTCTGGGGCAGACCAGTTCCCTGACCAGAGTTTGTTTTCTTCATTCTTGAGCAGAAGATAGACTTCATGCAAGCTTTGGCAATTTTTCCTAAATGAATGCTAATTTCTTAATGTTACCTTTTTAATCTGAAGAGGTTTGGATGATCTAAACTCGTGTGTGTCCATAGGGAATTCTTGAACTTTTTTTGCTTTTTACTCCTATAGAAAAGGTGGTTTTAAGTCTAAATAAGATATGTAGTACACAGCAGATAAATTTCTCCTTGAGTGTGCTGCTTTCAGAGTATTAGTTTTTGACCTGTGCTAGCAACTCTGAAACTCCAGGCAGCCAGCTGTAGAAATTGGTAACTAAGGCTCTTGATTCATAATTTTCCAGGAAGACCAGACTGGAAAGTGAGACAAGTAGAAGCCGGAAAATTGCGGGCACTTATCTGACATATTGTTGCGCTGATAAACATGAAAGCCTTAAGTACTTCTTAGTTTCTTTGGCTTGTAATTTTGAAGTAATATTCATTATAGAACCAACAGAAATCATTATCTGTGAGTGCAACAACACACCTGTAAACAAAAAGCTTGGGTTTTTTTCAACTATCACACTTTTGCTGTGGTTTTGTTATCAATCTGAAGCACTACATCCATTCTACTTTGCTGTAACAATGGAAACACCTGAACTATTAAGAATCAGGGGGAAAAAGTCATACTTGAGTCACACTTACATTTACTATAGTATTAGCTTCTATTTAGCATGAGGTTCTTTTCCACCAAACACATTTGAGACCAAGAGTTTATTTCTATCCATAAATTTTATTGAACTAATAATAGCTGCAACTATCCATTTTCGATGTTAACAGCTGTCTTGGTGCCCAGATTATTGCTAAGTATCTTTGAATAGAAGCCAGTCACATCCATGGCATAATTGTGGTTATTTTTCTTTTTTTAGTATTAATTAATAATTTTAGAGAGCATAAATTATTAGAAAAAAAGAAAGGGAAATACAGGTAACTTGGTTGGTAAACTGAGTGCCTGCTTATGAACATTTCCAGGCCTGTATAAATGTTGGAAGGATACTGAAAAACATCTGTTTACTTTAAAATAGTAAATCAGATAGTTGGCAGATCGATGGCAACAAAATACGGTTTTTATTTATTTGAATACATCTTTCTTTGATTCAGCTACAGATAAACCTAATTTGAGGTCATGCTTGAAAAGACCATTTATATACTATTTTTGTATTTTTGCCCTGATTTTAGGCAGCACATTTGTCAAGTACTAAACAAAATATCTGGAAGCCTTGACTAAAGTTAGAACCCCACTGTGACAAGTGCTAGTCAAGTAGAGCAAGACACGTGGCATGGTTTGGAGAGCTTAAAATTTTAGTATTTGTAAATTCGAATGCTTAAAATACACTAGCAAAATTAAAGGATCATGGACAAATTATAAAACTAATTTAAAATAATTTGAAGATCTTTTATTATCTGCCCTTGCCTATTTTAGAAAGTACATTTTCAAACTCCTTTTTACATCTTAATAAGAATCTATAAAATGGCAAAGCCAGAATTTGAGTCAGGCGGTCCTTAAATCAGATTCCTGGTGACAGTGTGTGATTGTTGGCAGCTAAGAGATGCAGCCAAACGAGGTGATGTCTTCATTCACCAAGTACATCACTGATAAAGCCATAAATCAGGCCACCAAGCTGTTGCTCTGGTGCCACATGCACCAGACTGCCTTGGCCAAGTGTAACATTTTAGGGCAGACCTTTGCCACTTTAGATGCCTCCTTTCTTCAGTGTGTCAGAGGAACATGAGGATAGAAATTTCCTTCTTAAATTCTTCTGATAGAGATTCAAAGCAGAGAGAAGATGGGAATGCCCATGATAATATTTTTGTATTGGAGAAGGAAATTGCATTTGTGTTGTTGTGAGTTTTGAGCTAGCCAACTTGATAATAAATAATAACAAAATGCAGGACAAACTTGGCACTGCACTGGCAAGGGCAAAGGCTTTCTGTGGGAATGAATTTATACATCAATGATGCAAGAAATTAAAAACTTGAATGATTTTTGATAGACCAGAATAAAATAATCATTGTTGGAATTGGACCTTGGTACAGTAGCCAATAAGGGCTACTATGTTTTATAAAAGCACAAAATGGTGATGCCATGGTCATACCTTCTTGTTCTGAACTTAAATTTTTCTGTAAACTAGACTGGTCTTTTTCAAAACATTTTTTAAAATAATTATTTACATTTGGATATTTTCAGTATTTATAGTCGGTTTATCATACCTGATGAATGAATTTAAGAGAATTTAAATTCTGTGCCACCTGTTATCAAAATACATCTAATCTGAGGTACATCTGTGTAATATGCAATAAGAGAGACTAAGGACACTGGTTTCTGATTTCTGACAAATTCAAATCCTGAAAGATTTTCCATTTATTTCCCCTTGCACTTTTGCTGACTTTCATACTTCAGAGGGTTCCATTCCTTTAATTTTTCTGAATTGTTGATTGAATGGAAATGAATACAAATTTGAATGGATCTGTGGAGGTATTTTAGGCAAGTGTCACAACGACAAGACATGATTTAAGGGATGTTTAGTTTCAAAGGGTCCATGGAATCTGCTCTAGTGGTCTGTGTGTATAAAGCCACAGTTAAAAGAAAAAGACGAAATTTGAGCATACCACATCTGGTTTTTATTTTCACCTGTACTTGAGGACGTACATTGGGAGGCAAAATTTCTGAATGCCCATTGTCATGGTTGTAAAAGTGTTGATCTCACAGGGCTGTACAGTGTATAGATATTCACAGAATATCCTATGAAGGATAAAGCTACTCCAATGGGTAAACCTGAACTGGGAAATCATTATAGCTATGCATGACACCAGAAATCTGACAATCAAAACTGTTTCTTTCCCCCCTAAACATGAGTCTTTGACCCAGGTCCAGTGTCTTAAACTTTTCTCCTCTCTGTATCACACAGCCTTGTATTGCACTGCTGCTGGAAATTAAACCAAGTTTGGGTCCATTTGTGAAAAGGGCTTCATTTCTCTGAGAGCAGAAGTGTCTTTGAAGAAAAACTGGTTTGGATAAGGCTTGAGAAAGTGCAATTTATTCTTGGAAGATTCAATTCTCTCCTGTAGGAGTTAATTAATGAGGATCTGGCTCTAGTCTTGTTAAAATTTCTCTTTGGACCATGATCAGGACTTGAGCAGTAAATGAAGGAAAACAAGGAATAATTGGAGACATAGTTATTTTACAGCATCTTTCTTGCAGCTAAGAAAGGTTTTGTTGGTTCATCTGGACAACTGCCCTGCCTACTGTTTGATCTTTTTTGAGTTATCCAAAAGATGCCTTTTCTTCCAAAGAACAACTTTGGAAGTGATGTCCTTTAATGAGGTTTCTCAGTTAGCACAGAGTACAGGATTGAACCTGGTGGGGTATAGTGTGTGATGTGGTTTAACAGACGAAAAAATAACGAGTTCATCATAAAGAAAAAGAAAAAGAAAAAATTGTTTAATTGTTTAATACCTTTAAATTTTATATCTGTTAAATTGGAATGACAAGGCCAATGTTTGTTTCTTACCATAACCTCTGGCTTCTAAATCTTTAATCCTTCTCAGCTGAGCTCACACTAGAAAATGCTGTTTTTAATTGAAAGTTCTCATTCCCTCAGTCTCCTGGGTTATGCCAAAAGCATGAGAGCTGATAATGCTCCTGCATGGCAAATACTCACAATAGCTGCATCTATGATTCTGTCATGGTGTGTAGGATGTGGTGCTGCAGATAAAGTAGTTCAGTATAATGTTTTCTTCACTGTGTCTCAAAAGTTACACTTGAAATCACATCTGATAAATGATTATACTTTAGAAAAGTAAACAGTAAAAAAGGCGTGTAGAATAAGAAGTGACCTGAACTGAAATTGCATTGCAAAGATGTCAGAATGCTGTAGCGGCTCAGTGATAAGTTATTTCTTGCAAGTATTTATATATTCATCCTTTTTGCTTCTTAATAGAACTTCTAAAAGCTTTTTGCTCTCTGACCTCCAGCTGACAGTAGTAACCACCAACAGTATTTCATTTTATCATTATTTTTTTTATTATAGCAATAATTGTGCAAACATATGTAAATTAAATGAGGGATTGGACATACTAAACAGCTTTTCTGAATTCCGTTTTGGACACCGCTTAAGATAGATTCCCAGAAAGCTCCACAGGGGTTTGAGCCTTTCCTGTGGCTTGCCAAATGTATTTTCTGTTCACTCCTGACAACTAAATGCTTCAGCAAAATTCACACTTGGTTCTGTGGGGGTGGAGAAAATATTTTACAAGAGTTTATGCAAGGGTGATTGGAACTAGCAGCAAAGTCGCTGCTGATATCACAAATGCACAGATGTTTTAAGAAAAAAAATACCTTGAAGCAAGCACATAATTTTAGCAATTGATGTGGTGGCAAACAGTGAATGCAAGATAATATTTTAAAGTATGGTTTTCTATAACAGTGCATTGACACATAATAAATCTGTGGGGGTGTGATTGTAAACAAGATTATTGCCCACACAATACACAAACATGCCTTTATGTATTTCCCAGCAGTCATCTGTTGCTTGTTAGATTATTATCTGGTTTTTTAACCCTAATGATCCCCCAACCATTATCCTCTGAGTATCCTAAATTATAGGCAATAAATGAGCTCTGGGAATCATCTGTTCCCCAGGCTCCTGTTGGCACTTTTGTGCAGCTCTGACCCTAACCCATGGATTTGGAGGGCTGAATCTTTGGCACAGAATCCTGACTTTTCCCTTTTCAAGCTGGAAAGCACTTGCAAAAAGTAGCCATCTGGCTTTGGCATAACAGATTGAGACATTCCCTGCTCGACTAAAAGATGGTTGCCAGGTCTGACTCAGCTGTGCAATGTAATAAAAGGTCTCAGGAGTGAGCAAAAACTATATTAGAAAATTTCAAAGCTGAGGATTGGCTTCTGTTGACTTAAATTCCAACCATGTTTGGTTATGCTCGTGCTGTAAGAGATGCAAAATAAGCTCAAAGACACCACCACTGACCAAATGTCTAAGCCAAAAGGAAAATGACCGTATAGTGAATGTTTCTATATCTTCTCTTGTGTCTTTGGGTCTTTGTCATGTGCATATCATGAATTTAATGGGAAGATCAGTATGGGAAAATTGATCCTTGATGGTTTTTTTGGACACAAGATTACTAATGATTTTACTTTCCCCTAATGCTGCAATCAGTTGGCACAGCAAAAGGTGTGCTTTTGAATCCAATCTACTTTTAAGTCTTCAGTTTGAGGGATAGGATAATTAAAATATCTCCACGTATTAAGAAAAATTTACTTTTACTAATCTAATCCAAATTAAACTGAAGAAAGGTTGCAGATGGAACTTCCCCTRCTGATCTGTTCCTTATGCTCCATATGAGAATGCCCTGATAATATAGGCACTGATATTGCACTTCCTTTTGGCTCCTCTTTTTGCAGTGGAATGAAAAAGCATCCCGAACTTCGACTATGAGATAGAAGCCTGGAATACAAAACTGATTGAGACTCAAAAGTTTTCCTTATTTTGTTTCCAGCTAAATTTTGACCTTTCAAGTCAACAAATGTAATTAACCTAATACTGACTACTCTGTGTATTCTTACTGTGGTCTTGATAGACCTAATTTTCCACCGACAGTACTGAAAGGATTCCCCATTTAGCTTGTTCTCCCATTCTCCTGATAACTCATTAGTGGGCCCTGGCTTTGCTTAATGCCTGCAACACAAAGAGTAAACTGGTTTGCATAAATCATTGCTACCTTCAAGGGACAAAATATTTTGGGATGTTCTGGGTTTATATTTCCTTGATTTTCTGTTCAATGTATTTAGAGGCCAATTTTACAGTTTCCCCACAGGCAGATCCTGTGTCTAGTTTAGTGTAGCAAACACTGAATTTATGTGAAAGGAAGACCATACCACTAAGCAAAGTGTTTAAATATAGTCTGTCATGAAATAGAATTACACCCATGGGATTCAACAGGGAATGGAGCAGCCTGCTCGCTGATGAATGTAATAAACAGTAATGATGGTAACATCTCTAAATGGAACATCTTGCATTTCCTCCTGGATATTATAAGCTGCTTAGAAAATGTCTACATTCTCTATTTCTAATTTATAAAGTTAAATAAATTTTGAATAGTACAGGTTGATGCTACTAGCTGTTATGACAGAAAATGCATATAAAGCCCAATTAAAATGCTGTGGAGTTCTTGAAAAATATAATTAATCGAAAGAAAAAAAAATTTCAAAATGTCTCACTATCCTCGAACAGACAGGTTAGCCCAAGTCAAATCCCCTGACATATTTTGGTGCATCTTAAATTCTTTACTGTAAGTACTTTTTTATTATGAGATTAAATTTGGCTTTTTTTCCTTTATTTTGCTTTTGTTGTAAAATTTGACTAAGTGAAGTTGAAAGCAAAGTGAGTTTCTCTCCTTTCTTCTCTAATTTTCCTTACTCTGCCTCATGTTTTTATTGTTATCACCCTTCCAAAACAGTTTTGTCTCCTTTCCTCCTTCTACTTCTTATCTTTTTTTTCAGCATTGCTAGTTGTTCTTATGGTGTATTTGGGAATAAGTTCTGCCTTTTTGTAGTCTTTTATGTTTAACATRTCCTCTTTCTGACAACATTTTTATTTTTTGTTTAGATGTCTCTGACATATGACTATGCTTGTCTTTTGAGTGCCTTAAATAGTTGCTCACGCACCTAGGTAAAATGTTTACACAAAATTTATACACTAATATCTCTTATTCCATTTTAGTATGTTTAGATTTTAATTCAGTGCAAGGTAATATAAATGACAAACCCATTTATAATTTATAGGTGTCACAGGCTTTCAATTTGTCTATACCACCCAAATTTCTGACAGAAGAGTGCACGTGGAAGGACTTTGTGTGGTGATACGGGATTTCCAGCTCTATGATGGTTGCTCTGCAGTTCATCTTGACATCCCTCTGAGGTTTTTGGTTGTGTCTGCAATGTGCAGGCACAGATACAGTACTGAACAGGTGGAGCATGCCTGGAACCAGTGGATTTATTATAAATGAGCTCCACAGAGTGTGCTTGCATCTTTCTGTCTGAAATTCAAGSAAAATATTACAGCATCCATCAGTTGAATATATTCTTTCCTGTCCTGTTGAGGTAGGGTTTTTTAATTCTGAGTTCRTGGGCCTCAACTCATCGCCAGTCTATGATTCTATGATATGCCTGGTGAGGATCAAAAGATCTAGGGATACTATGAGATCATAGAATGGTTTGGGTTGGAAGGGACCTTCATGATCATCAAGTTCCAACCCCCTGCTGTGTGCAGAGACACCTTTCACTAGAACAGGTTGCTCAGAGCCSCATCCAACYTGGCCTTGAGCTCTGCCAGGGATGGGGCATCCACAGCTTCTCTGGGCAGCCTGTGCCAGGGCCTCACCACTCTCAGGGAAGAATTCCTTCCTGACCTCTGATCTAACCTTACTCTCTGTAAATTTGTACTCATTCCTCCTTGTCCTATCACTACAGTTCCTGATGAAAAGTCCCTCTCTGGCTTCCTTGTAGGCCTCCTTCAGCGACTGGATGGGACAGGATGCTGCCTAGTGTAGTTTGGATCACTGAAAAATCTCATTCATATATGTGCAATCATTTTATTTAAATGGTGTCGACACTTCATAAAAGCTCAAAAACTGAGGAAACAATCCTGAAAGAGAAGAGCCCTGAGCAATGTGTTATAACAGCCTGGGTATAAAATGCCTCCTGTGATCAAATATACTGAGGTTCATGCAGCGCTACAGTGACAGCACTACTATTGTAAATGAAAGTAGTAAAGCAGTCACAGGATCTCATGGGGAAAAGAAATGAAAAYGGACTGTGCTTTCAGCAGGAAAACCCTTACTCAGGAACAGAGTCTAGAGAAATGCCACAGGCAAGTAAGTTATGTGTCCTCCCGAAAAATATGTCTGTTTGTCCACCAGGGCTGGTAAATTCCTCCACTTTCAGCTTTGCAATCTGAGTCAAGTGCTGCAGATCTGGGGAGCTGTGCAGCCTTTGCCTTGCTGCTACAAGTGCTAGTTGTGTTCTTGGGTATTTTATCTCAAGGCTGAAGGGGGTGGAAATGCATTAACAGCTAGCGCTCTGAAAAATGAGTGGAGTTATTTCTATGAAAATAAATAAAGGAAAAAAAAACCTAAGTTACTCCAAGGCAAATAAAAGTAATGAATGAGCTATGTTGCCCCATTAGATGCCTTTTTTTGTTAGCTAAATATCAAGTTTATGCTTTACTTTTTCTACTTGCTTTTGCTTCCTCCCAGTCTATCAAGAAATCTGCTGACAAAAGGGAAGACATTTTTCTTTTTTYCCCCACACATATGGCATAAGCCTTAAAGGGGGCATAAACTTCCAAATAATTTCTTAACAATACGTTGCACAACATTAAAAACCGTAACACATTAATTTCCCTTATGACTAATGTGAGCCTTTGCCTGTCTCCCACCCCAGAATTTAACAGCCTGTTAGAAAGAGAACTCAAGATTTATGGCTTGAATGCCTCTTATTTCATTCTCCTGGGCATCTGCCTGCACAAGGAAAGCTGTATTGATCACTGCAGTGATCTACCCCTCTTTTTGAATAGACAGCAACTAGAACATCAAGCAGATTAAGTCCTTTCAGCCATCAAAATGAAACTTTTTAAATTGAAACTCAGCTTTGTAAAAGACTAAGTAGCCTGAATATCTGAGATGCAGAATATAAAGTTAAGCCCTTGCTTGGTAGAGTGAAGTTAGTGAAGGGAAAGGGAAAACTGGATTATCCCTGAATGGAAGCAAAAAATACTGACCTTTTCTTTTTTTTTTCTTTTTTTTTCTGAGCCACACAACATATATTTGAAATGTCCAGAACTGAGCATATTCACAGCCTGCAAGAAGAAATCAGTGAGTGCTCTTGGAACACACTGCACACTGTGTGTGAAGGACCTCACCCTGCAACAGCTGAGAGTGGCTGAAAGACTTTCAGGCTTTAGACCATGAGAATGTACCAGCTCAACTACTCAGCAGCTGAAACTGTAACAAGACCTTGGTGTCCACTAGAGCAGATTAGGTAAGAAATGTTTACTTTTCTAAGATTTCTGTAATCATGTATTTTTATAGGCAATTTCTAACAGGATAGATTATTCCTATTTCAGAAAAAAAAATCTTTGCCTGTCGTATTTTTGTTGAGAGCAATCAGAAGAGGAAAGGCTGAGTGATTTGAGATTGTTCAGTCTGGAAAAGAGAAGGTTTTGGGGTGACCCAATCATGGCCTTCCAGTACCTGAAGGGAGCTAAAAGAGTGATGGAGCGAGACTATTTACAAGGGCCTGGAGTGACAGGACGAGGGGAAATGGCTTCAAACTGACAGAGAGTGGGGTTAGGTCAGATATTAGCAAGAAATTCTTCCCTGTGAAGGTGGTAAGGCCCTGGCACATGTTGCCCAGCATTGTGGATTCCCCACCCCTGGAAGTGTTCAAGGCCAGACTGGATGGAGCTCTGAGCAACCTGGTCTAGTGAAAGGTGTCCCTGCCCACGGCACGGGGGGTTGAAATGAGATGATCTTTAAGATCCTTCCCAGCCCAGGCCATTCTATGATTCTAGGAAACCTTGTCTAGCTGATCTTGCCCACTGCAGAGAAGCTGCTCCATGAAGCTGTAGGGAAGGGCTGCTCCAGAAAGGGGAGAGTGAAGTTAATAGGAGAAAGAGGCTTCTGCCTGTTGGAGAAACTGTTAGAAGATGAGGAGGATCTTTCCTGTTTTCCAAGCCTTATGAGATATTTTAGAAGTGCAGAAGAGATTTGAATGAGCTTTTTTAAACTTCCCCTGAGATTTTGTTCACACATATATATTTTACACCATGCAGAGCATCACAGGGATTCTTAAAATGCAGGACCCAAAGTTCTTACAGGCCAATGCATGCAAAGACGTGGCATCTATTTCCCTTACAGGCTGGAATGGCTTTGGACAGAATGATTTATACTGAGAAAGTTTGAAAAACTTTTATGTTGTCTTTTGTTTTGTTATATATAAATCAGACTATGCTCTAGTAAAATTTTAAAATATAAAAAAAAATTTACTCGTCTCAAATTACTCAAAAAATTACTTATCTCAAATGCAATAAAAGCTGTGCTGTCCCACTGTCACTGTTTCCCATATGCCAAACAAAAGGTAATGTACTTTTTTCAGACATTTCCCTTAATCAGCARAAAGCTTGGAATAAAAGCTCTGTCTGATTATTAGCCTTAAATCTTAATCTCCTTAATTTGTCAGGTTGCTGCTATTACTTTTGAATGTTTAAATATAGCTTAATAGAAAGAAGACATGTCTATCCACTGCAATCATGTAGCTATTAGAAGAGTAAATATCTCAAGAGCTCAAACAGAAGTGAACCCCAAGAGAGACAAGGTTTAAATCCAGAAGAATGCAGTTTTCAATTTCGGTGAAAACAAGGTGGATTATGAATTGTTTGTCACTACCACCTCACTGTTTATTCTGCTGAAGATTTGTAGTGGTAATTAAATGATGACTTCCAAGTAGTGCTGAGTATCTGTGGAAATAAATAGAGCCTGTCTTTATAGACACAGAGATGAAATGAAGGTATTTGTGGAGCAAGAATTTTTTTTWAATTTATTAATGTAGCTTGTAGTACTGTGGGAATATCTGTCTTAATTTAAAATATTTGTTTGTTTGCAAGTCCTGTGTTTTCATTTTTGTTGCCGTAGAGGGAATAAATCAGACCTTCAGGTGTTTAAAAGAATACACAAAACTTCAATGGATCTTTTGCATTGCACAGTATCTTCATGAGATACTTTGGGCAGACTTTAGTCCTGAGATAGTTTCAGACTGAAACTACTGAGGTATTTCTAAACTGTGGGCTGAGCTCTGCAAAATTATCTGTGACTCTGATGTCCACGAGTTTTCAGTACGTTATTCTCCCAGGATAACTCTCCTGTAATTGAAGAACAGCAACTTTTTCCTCTGTTGTTCAATTGTTTTCTACCCTTCAGTTCTCTTCCCCATGCTTTGACCATTGTAGTAATAGGCACAGTCCTTGGATAGTTGTATGCTCAGTACAATGSTATACAACAGGAATTTTCCTTTGACAGGATTCTTGACACTTGAGTTGATTTTTTATTACAATGCTGTTCCAGTCTTAGCTGGATAAAGTTGGATTTGCTCAGAAAATAGGGCAAATTTCCACTTTCTCCTAAAACCAAAACAAACAGAATTACAGCAACAAAAGCCAAAAACCCTGGAAGAAGTGATAGCTTATGTTCAGACCCAAATTCTATGCCTACTCTGTGTCACTGTTAGTGCCTCCATTTGTGTATGGAGTACTCCTGAGAGAAAAATCCATTCTCTTCCTCAAATTAGAAAAGGAAGAAAAAATGAGCAGCTGGTTTATTTTTCTGGTTCCCATCTGAACATAAAGCTTCCAGGGCTTGTTTGAGACCATTTAGATATGATTTTTGTCCTGCCCTCTTTCCATTTCTCAGGATGAATATACATCAAGGAGTGTTTCCAGATTTCTGGATAATCTCCTGGTTCAGTAACTGATTTTTTTCTGTCTTGTTTTAAGGCTACTTTGGCAGTGTCTTTCAAAGCATTTCCAGAAGGTTTTTCTCCTTACAGCACTGTTGAGGTTTTAAGTGACAAAGTACAAGAGTAGAAAATATGATTTTTTTTTTAATGAAAGGAGGTTCCCTTTTGTCTACTGTTCCTTCAATGAGTAGAAAAGCATAAAAGGATTTGCAGTAAACTAAGTGCAAGAGTTAGATAAAGGACAGCCTGACTAACTGCAGTTTGAGTGGAAACCAGTGCCAGATATTGCATATCTTATCTGAATAAATAATACAAACAATACAATGACCTGTTTTTATGGCCTGACCCTTAAATCTTTTCCTATGGCCATAAATTACTTTGAACTGCTAACAGTCATTGTTAACAGTTATTTTCTAGGTTTAAATGCTTCAGATGAGACTCTGGACTCTTTTTCTGTTTCACACTGTATTATATTGCAGTGGCTGTTGCTGGACATGCAAGGTCATGGCTGAAATGCCRTTGCCTTAGCTGTCCACACTCAGTTATTTTCATTTGCTGATGAGGGTTTGAGGCTAGTCAAGCAATTAAACCAAACTTAAAAATAATTTTCATGGCTCAGTGGTTTCCTCATGARAGTGTTATCCTACTTGGCCAAACAGTTGAACAGACTTTGTGCTGCTCGTATTCAGTCTGTGCAATGGGTATTTCTGGGTGTTCCTAGAAATTTGGGAGACCAAGGCAGGAACAGCAACTTCTCACTGTGGTTTCAAAGCAGTGCAGTAGTGGAGATTCTTGGTACAAATGAATGAGCCTTCTGAGACAGAGTTTGGTTAATGAAAAGTTTTCATACAATAAAAAAAATGACAAGATTTTGTGAGTGAGAGTGAAGGCTATACAATTTCAACATAATTGTGCTGGTTAAAAAAAATGTCTAAAGATATTTCRGTAAAATAGGTATTAAAGTAAGTTCATAATCAATCAGGTGAAAATGAACTAATGGCAAGGAAATTAGTTTGAATGCTCTGGGTGTACATTTTGCTTTTTTTGTTTGTTTTTGCATGCGTAACTGTGTGACATTCGCTGCCATGAGGGAATTCCAGGGCTCCAGCAATTTTAAGAGCAGTCAGAGCAGTAGGTCTTCCATGTTTTAAAGTGGGAACTTTGATTTAGATTTCTCTTCCACCATCAACCAGAAATGCGGCTGTGGGAATATCTCCCTCGTGTCTGTGTGTGTGACAATGACCCATGAAATGACACCCATGATGGTAACACAGGCACATGCAGAAGAGATCACTAGAATGATATGAACAGTAAARATGGAATTGTTGTGATATACTCATGGATGATTTTAAAATTTCACATATTTCAGGCACAAATGTGTCCTCAGATTGCAGTCTTGCTTTATAAAAATCTCAAATGCAAAGCTAAACAGTGTTAACCCCTGGTGAGAGGAAACAGCACTACTCTTTCAAAGCAAGTGATTTAAACTCATCCTAATTCAAGCAGAATAAGAACAACAAAGTAAAGGACGAATTATCAATTGTTTCCCCATGTGGAAGACCAAAGATCACAGAAAAATGGAAAACCACATTGTGAGTGGGGGAAGTGTTTCATAGTTTTGGAGTCACATATCAAAATATCGGCAATATTCATGTTGACTCCTGAAGCATGGGCTGTGCTACTTAGGAAAGCACAAATGATCATTAACCAAGTAGGAGAACAACCTTGAAGCTATACTTCTGACTTCATTTCTGTTCAACAAAGAAGAATTTTCTAGAGAGGTCTAGATTCACCCCTTTTTTCGAAAAAGGATTTTGAATGGCTGTAAAATTACTAAACAGTGTAGTGGGAGAAGCTTCCTTTCAGTCTGCCTACTTCATTTTTGGGTGCCTAGCCCATGTTCTCCMCAGGCTGACTGTCATCAGGACACTTCAATCTCGTTTTCTGCCTTTTTCCGAGATACCTTATGSTCTGCTAATAGCTATTTTTTTCCCCAAAGATGATAGCTGCTCACAGCTGCTATCACTATCTTTTCTGGATGCTTGGCAGCCCCTCTTCTGTCATACTGAGAACAAACACCTGGTCATATAACTGAGAGGCTACYGGGCCCTTTGGAAGGATGACAACTAAGCACCAGCTGTTATCACTAAAAGAGTTCATCCATTCCTCTCCTCATCCTTTCCTGAAATGTCTAAAGGAGAAAAAGGTGACCAGGAGYAGGCTGAAGTAATTGTTCTGTTCCACAGCCTCCTTCTGGCTGTCTTCTTTCCATGGGAAGTTTGTAGCCTATGGGCTCTGAGCCAGCTGGTTTCTGGGAGAACATGGACTTGCTSTGATTTTACAGTTTAGTTTGATTTGTACAGGTTAACCAGGCCCAGAATATGACTGCTTCAGATCCTGAAGACTTTGTACTCCATATGGCTAGAAAGACAGGGTGCAAGTGCTCTGTTTTATTCTAGTTCTTATGTAGTTCCTGTTCCTACAATGCTGGAGAATATTTGCTCCAGTTTAAACCTTCCCTAAAATAATCACGTTTTTAGCTCATATCCCAGTCACTCACTGATTTGTAAGCAAGCCTAACCTGTCAGGACTGATGTGCAGGAAAAGGGACAAGGATGCTGTGTTAAGTCATAGTTAATAAAATGGCAGCTTGGGCCTCATCTTGARACTTTAGGAAAATTTAATTACACTTTTTGGGTTCACTGAACTGTTTCTCTGCTTGTTAATACCAACCAGTTGACTTAAATTTTTTTAATCAAAGAGAGAAAAAGAAAAGAATGCCCCAAAGTAGACAGATAAGACGATATAACTGTCTCACATGCTGTAGCTGTAACTATTTCACAGTTCACTTCTCTAATGAGATTATGAGGCAGCTGCTACATCAGCTGGTTGCTTTCTTTCTGTCATGGAGCATTCACCTCATTCATAGTTTGGTCTTCTCAAGGTGCTGCTGGGTACCAAGCCCTTATCTAAGCAGYAGCTGATCCTGTGTTAGAGCTGTTTCTCCTCTGTCACCTATTCCTTACTCCTGCACTTCTRTCATGTTTAGTTAGCCATTCCCTACTCCAACAGTTGTTCCTTGCTGCCCCTTCCCTAATGGTTGCTTGCTCAGTGACCTGTTCTGTCTAATGCAGTTTTACTAACAATATCTGTTAATTCATCTCTTATACTGCAAACACTGCTGGAGGCTGACACAACCTGTACAACATCACTAATCCAACTTCCACGGCTTTCCTGGAAATTCTGAAGTAAAATATCCCACTTTTTTTCACAGCACRTAACTTTGCATTCAGAGCACTACCAAATTGCTGCTTAAGGTGAGCATTTACCTCAGAGTTGTGAGCTGTATTTTCCCATATCCTTACAGCTCCAGACTTCTCTCTAGTTAGCTGTGGACCTACTTTTCAATAACTACCCAGCACAATAAAATAGGACATGTTAAAAAAGGTCACATTTTGTTAGTGGCTTTCATTTATCTTCCTTTCTCTYTATCACAAATCCAAAGAGCTGTCTATGCTCTCTGAAAATCTCCTGTGATTCTCTTTTAGTATCCAACCATCAGGTTTAATTGAGAATGCAGAATTTCTGCTCTGCAAGTGTAGGACTATGGTAGTGTATGGAATAGGATGAAGCCCACTCTCTAATCCCAAAATTAATTTTAATTGTGGAATTTATTTATCTGCCTTTCTCTTTGAATTATTTGTGCCATTCAAAATTCAGARGACATCTGATACAAAAGTAGGTTTTCACTCAGTAGTAGTTAGAAAAGTAGCATCAGAATAAAGTACAAAGCCACCAGACCTAGGCCACACTCTCTGACTTTGTCACTAATCTCAATTTAATTAGTAGGGTGAAAACATACACTAAGAATAGAAGTAGAAATTATTGGTCAAAATATAGAAAAGAGATCAAGGAAAGAAATCCCYTTCAAATGGATGAAAATGAAGGAGAAAAAGTCTTGATATTAGGAAGATTTAACATGGTAATTCACTACTGCATCTGACTTCTCATAACATAGCAAGCTGTAGACAACCAGCAATGTTAGTTAGTTTAAGAGAAATTGAGTTAACAGCATTTCAAYACACACAGCTTGGTGTTCTAAGGTAGCATCAGGAAAATCCTCAGCCATGTGGGTATCACAAAGTGCTGSTTTGCCATCCCATTGACAGTCAGCACAGCTTGATCTGATTAGAAGTGATGACATTGTTCACTGAGGAAACACATTCACTTTTGAAAGTCATTAGCCTTCTCCTCCAAATTTGTGTGGCCTGGGTTGTTCTGGGAAAACTGTCTGCCTTCCTGGAAAAAAATAACTTACTTTTCGTAAAATTATATAAGGGTCTCAGTATCTCCATTTACTGCTGTGATGTATCACAGACCTATTTGGTGCTCTCTCTGAAGCAGTCTCAAACCTTTAATGAATTAAGATATTGACAGTTTGTCGCACAGAAATAAATTCCGTCTCTCTCTTGAAACTCAGATCTTGCTGCTGGATATCAATGCCACCTTCCTCGTKCTGTTAGCAGCATGTTTTATTTTATCCCTTTCTTTCTCAGTAAGAGAGAATCTCCAGTTTCTGTGGATCTATTTTCTTTGTATGGGCTCTGGACTGCACATGTGCTGAAGAACACATCTGTTAAATCACCTTCGAAGTGAGAGCAGGGCTTTTCTGAGCAAAGGCTGGCAAATGTGAGCTCCATATTCACAGCAATGATCTGTGATGTTATCTACCTCAAACAGTTTTCTTTTGCTGAGAAATCTCCTTATCAYGCACATGCATTTTATAAAGGCATTGACTGGATTCACCTTTTTCTTGGTATGAGTTGCGTGTAATGGCCCTGGGCTAATGGACAATAACCCTGACAAAGGCAGCTGCTTCTGTCTGTCTTGAGAAAGCACAAAAGCATTGGACTGCCCCCTCTTCAGCTCTGACAGAGGAAGCACCTCAGGGCATGAGCTCAGTGTGGAGGAAGACCTTTTATATTAAAAAAAATATATTATGTGGACTGCTGTGTGCTGTTTTCATGCTACGGAAAAAATAGCATCAAGAGATTTTCATTACCCCTGAGGGTGCTGATGTTTAACAATGGACAGACCTGATCAAAAAAAAGGTTCACAATACTTTATACCATCTTTCTAGCTGTTTTATTATGCTGAAGCAGCTGAGTCTTGCTCAGAATCTGGTATCTTGCAAGCAGTGTATTGAAATACACTTGAATAGACAGTATTTGTTGAGCAGATACTGTTGAACAGAGCATTCACAAATGGATGCAGCTACTACTTTGCCAGGGTGCCTTGCAGCTTCTACAGAGTGACAACCAAATTCTCTGAAGATATGTCCTAGAACGAATTATTTAAGCCCGTTTCTTCTTGGCCCTTGCACTAGTGAGTGCTGTGGTCAGAAYGAGAGTCTGACATTCAAGAAGACATTTGATACTGTATGTTCAAAGGACAAGTGTTGAATCTTGTGGTCTGAAATGAGTGATGGTAGCATGAGATGCTGAAGTGAGTAGGGGTTTGGTAAACATTTCTTGCAAGGAAATAATTTTTCTAGTACATTCATGTGAGTGCCTTGAATGCTTTAGTAAAGATCTGTTTGAAGCAGGCAGTAAAATGGAAGCATGCTGAAAATTTCTCAGAGGTATTGAGAGAAACTGTCTCATATGATGTCATTAATGGCTTGTGAAATGGAGTTTGGTGTTTCAGTAAAGCAATTCCGGCTGAGCTATATGTATTTAAATTGGTTGCTAAGTAAGCTGTGAAGAAAAAATATCTCTAAAGATGTTTTCCATTCTTCACAAAGTTCTTGCCTTTTGAGATCTTTTCTTCAGCACACTCGACTTAATTGAATTTCTAAGAGTAAGAAATATGTTTTATTGAAGATGTGAGACTTAATAACCATTTGAAGCTAAGTTATATTTCAAGTATGAACACTCAGTATGGCACAGGTATTTTAACTTAACYGCATCTCCAGATTTGGAGGAAATACTGTTATACCCACAATCAATCTGGTCATTCTTATAAACTGATACTTATCTAAAGCAAATAAACAATCACTGGTATGTACATTTGGCTAGAGCTAACCATGAATCTGAACATGGATTTCCCTAGAGATATATCTAGGATGCACACCACTTTGAGCTCAATGTCTTCTAGGAAGAGCTTCATTTGATTTGTGCAGCAAGGAAGTTTAACATACCCATTCATGGTGTTCTCACAAAAACGCAACTCCTGATCTCAATTACTGCCAGCATGACCTTGAATTCTTAACTATTAATTTGTTTTATGCTATTCCTTGCAGAGATGACAATTAACTAATTAATTTCTCTGTGTTCCTTCTTCGCAAGATATTTCTCACTAAAGGAAGAACGATTTTATTTGGCTACTTATTATCTTGATTTACAGGTTGCTTATATAGATCACAGACTGTCTCTGTTTAGGGCACTAAAATTTATCACTTAGGTGCAGCAAATAGCTACAAGTGTGTGGTTGTTTACTGTCCTGTAAATGATCCCATTTGTCACAGCACTTAGATTGAGCTGGGGGACATAACCCCTGAATGCCGCATGCTTTCCACAGGAAAACTTGTTAACAGAACATAGCTACTTCCTTTTGCCTGCCCTGAATAGATGTAGCAGTAGTAATATCCAGCAGCTGTTTAGTATGATGTTGTTTGTGCTAGAAAAAGGAAAAGGGAAGAGGCATTTTGAGTAGAGGTGAAAAAAKATCTTCAAATGTGTTTCTTTTAACTCTAGCTGTGATTTGCAAGGACTTTACAACCACTGGAGGCTTGACAAATAGATTTGCATGAAATATTTGTTGAGTTTTGCTTGTTGSCCAGTGTTTCCTGCACTCCTTACTCTGAAAGTCCCCCTGAGCAATCTAGGCAAGGATGAAGTCACTACTGCTTGTCTTCTGGTCAAAATCAAACAGTTCTGTTCAATGGTTTCCTCTCTGTAACCTTTATAATTCCTCTTTCACAAATTCATTGCTTATTTTCRTTTGTGGAAATGTCTCTTTCTTCTCTCTTTGCTTGGCATTAAGTGCTAGTTTTTCAGCAATGGCTAGGGATGCTGGCCAGCCCCAAGGAAGAGGGAATTTTATTCTAGGCTGGACAAAATAGCAAATATAGGGCCACTCRCATATATTCTTTCTTGTATTCCTTGTCTCTCCCTTCTCCATCATGAAAAATGCATCACTGCACATTAACCCCAAAGCTTTGTTTCATCATCATCCTTTCCCACATGAGAGACTGAGAGAATTGTCTCRGGATGTCCAGGGAGAGAAAGCAAAAGGCATGGTCAAATTATCACCCTCTAAAACGTCAATGCAGTTATTTTTTCCTTCTGGAACTGGAGCTGGCTCCAGGACTCTTGCTTTAATCATATACAACATAAACCATTCTGGGTTTGTAATAATACCTCACTGCTGCTTACCTTGCAGATTTAGTTTCTCATTCATCTGATGAAATACTGTATTTGTTGAACTTACCTGTGACTGTTTGACTGGGTGCTGAGGCTATAAAAACTGCTTACCTGCACTTAATAAATAGCATTTGCAGYCATTTTACAAGTATCTTGGCTATTTAAGTCTTGCCTTCTGAATATTATGGGCATAGAAAAAACAAGTCTGAATTTCCCTTTGAAATTTCATCAAAGACATAGTTCTCAAAAGTCRCTAGTTTTTTTGACAGTCCAGGAGTGCCATCCACAGGATGAAATTCATATTTTTATGCCACAATGTCTTTGATAATTTAGTTGGAAAAAAAATAGTCAAAAAAAAAAAAAGAAAAATCAGCAATTTACTTTTGATGTCACTTAAACATTTACACTGTAACCAAACAGGAAAACCTCTCTCTCAGCTAATCTTCCTCTTTCTGCTGRAATTGGCTGACAAGGAAATATAAGATTTAGATCTCTAGATGGTTRATAATTGACTTCTAAAAGTTTATAAAAAATTAATGATACAAATATACTAGGGCTTGTTCTCCCACTGAAATAACTTAGCTATGTTGTTTGTTTTTTCAACACTGTCCTGTGATATTCACACAGACCATACTGCTACCATATTCATTGAAATCACTAGGGAAAATATCCCTTTGCCCAAAGAGAGTTCATTGGATAATAAAACCATGAAGTTGTGCAGGTCTGGCTTTTCTAGCTAAGATGATAGCATATAAAGCCAATTTCCCAAACTAAGGTGATATTCTCTGAAGTAACTCCTCAAATAGAAAACAGTAATTTCTTCATGTATATTCTGTTATTGAGTCTAACACTGCCTTGAGAAATTATACTGAGAATAAAGAAATTATGGGGATTTTTTAATATGCAGGTGAAAAAATTTACCTCTTGAGCAGAGGTGAATCTGCAGCTAGAAAGGAAAGGTAACTGAACAGAAACTGTAAAATTGTAAATCTTCTGTTACATATTTCAAAATACCTGTGAGTTACTTCCTTGAATACTTTCATAGTGTGAGTCCACATACAGAAATTACTTAAAACTACACTATTTTCAACACGAGAAACCATTGAAATGCAGTTTCATGATATCTTTGACCAGCGTTAGCAGCCACAGTGGCAAATCAGGCTTTGTTGGGGAATCATAAATTATTTTTAGTGGTCCTGTACCATTAGTGGTGTTTGTACCATAGTTCTGGAATTGCTGGCCTGAAACTTTTGTAAGCCTTCTGCCATTATTTGCAATGAAACAAAAGGTGGACAGCTGCTCAAGGTCTCCTTATTGTAAGGAAAAGTTTTCCTTGTTGTTTCCTTTCCCTATTCTCTATCCCCCAGTGCTGTTTTCTATGCCTGTTATGATTTGCCAGCTCGCTCCAACATGCCTTCTTTCCTCCCCTCTGTGCCATTTGTCTGCTTTACTGCCTTTCCTGTCCCTGCTAAACACAAGGTTGTGCTGCTCTGAAGTATGTATGAAAAAATTACAAATGACCTCAGGTCAAAGCCCTCTGAATCTGTTAATTTCTTTGACCCTGAATGTACTTTATCTTGGTACAATTGCTAACACAATAAGTGTAATTATCTCCTTACTGTCCAAATTTTTCCCATACTCTATGCTTTTTCTGTAGTTAGGTCAAGCACATTACATTTTCTTTCCAGTCCACAAAATACATTCCAAAGAGATCCAAAGCAAAAGTGATTATGATCCAGATATCATTTTGCTTTAAGAAGAGATTGGGATTGATTTCATATTTTTGGAAAGGGTATGCCAGGGAAGCTAAAGACCAATAAGCAGTTCAGATGCCTATTATAGCTTGCAAAATTAACCTTCCATGATTAATTAACTTTCTGTGCTCTCGGCTGAAAGTAAAGTTGAATGGGATGGGATTACTTCAGTGCAACTGTACATACATATAGAAATACAGTTATTAGAACTGATACAGGGATATACTGTCAAGACAGTCTGATTCCCAGCTGAAACTGCAGGAATGCTGTTTTCATATTGGTTTGTTAGGCAAGAATGCAGAAGAAATYCCTATTGGACTCATAATCTTATTGTACAGAGCAGTATTTGAGAATATCCTCCCTGAAAATTGTGACCCAGAAATTTATGCTATTTTTTTTCTATTTGTCAAACTGCTGGTTACCATTGCACAGGTCAGTGCTTAAATAATGCATCACTTAAGAGTTATTCTCCTTTCTTCGTTTCTCATGGAGAGTAAGTTCTGGTATCATGGGAGTTCTTTGTTTATGCTATTAATCTCTATAAAGTTCACTGCCRAAAATGGAGAATAATCCTGAAGCATGGAGAAAAAGATATCTCAACAGTTTCAAGTATTTTTTTCAGATATTTTTCAGCTTTCTGCTTTTCCTTGAAAGAATCTCTCTAATGTTTGCTCACTAGACTAGTGACTCCTCATGTCTGATCTTTAATTTCTACACCCTCTGCAGCCTTATTCTTCCACACCCAACTCTGTAAACAACTCAATTTATGTAGAGGTATTAAGATCTCTGTATTGCCATCAACATATATTAAGCAAACCAAAATGTCTCATTTTCTCTACATTTTCCTTGGTTTGTCATTATTGCCAGTATCATTCTTGGCCTGAAGCTTTTTATAGCCGTGGAGCTTTTTCTGTATTACAACAGCATTCCTGCAATGGGATTTTGGCCCATCACTAAAGATGTAAAAAACTCCAGTAATTTAGGTCACAGTTAACACTGATAAAACACCAATTCCCAGAAATAGGTACCTCTTCCAAGATCATAGTGGGAGGCTAGAATGAGAAAAATATAACTGTTCATAGATACAAGACTTAACTCAAAGGTGCTGTGAGATACCCAGAGAAGCTGTGGATGTGCCTTCCCTGGCATTGTTCAAGGCCAGGTTGGATGGAGCTCTGAGCAAACTGGTCTAGTGGAAGGCATCCCTGCCCCTGGCAARGGGCTTGGAACAGGATGATCTATAAGGTCCCTTGCAACCCAGACCACTCTATGAAGTTTGTACAGGGGCTAAGAGAACAGCATAGCTTCTACTGTGTCACCAGTACACACTAAAATGTAATTTGCTATCATTTTAAGGTACAGGACATAAACACAGAATTCTGCCAGCTTTGAGTTTCTAAGCAAGCCATATTTATCGCCTGATCAAATATTGATACAATGAGAAGCCACACACCTTTCCAAAATCCCATTAGGAATCTGTGTACTGGGGGTGGGGGGAGCTCCAGCATTATTTTTAAATTTGACCACTTTACAAACTCTTGCCTAAGATATCTATGAATAATACGTATCTCAGGCTTGGCCTAAAAATATCAAATTCACTCTGAGCTGCTGGTCTTGACTGGAAACAGATTGAAACTGGTGGAGGAGGTATGATTTGCTCAGACCTCTTTTTCAGGACAGCTCGCAGCATTATGGAATAGAAGTGCTGATCACTTTTGGAAGGTCTCATTTGAAAGTTARTCTTCAAAACTGACCTTCTCAAACCTGACAGGAAAGATGAGCCCATTGAATTTTCTGAAGTAAGGGTAGGGACTGCTGAGGGATGATCTAAGGCTGCAAGTGATTGCCATCTTTGTTCACAAGCTTTTAAGCTGAGTAAATGAGCATGGAAAGCAAAAAAAAAAAGTGCCTGCTAGGCCAAGGACTGATTTATTTACCCTACAGGCAGTACAGAGCACAGTGCTTCATAAGCATGTTTAACAGGTTGCTTGGGAACCATCTCAGACTTTTATAACGTGGTATGACAACCTTTGCTCAAATTTGTGCAATACCAGCCTTGATGCAGCTGTTCTGAGGGCTCCTTATCTTGCTTTTCCACCTGGTCTATGAATGTAGCAATCATTAACAACTTTACTGACCCCATGGCTCTTGCTAGGAATGATAACTAATAAATAAGTTAATATGAACATTCATAGTATTATTTGTTCTAATCACAGTGCCATGTGTGCACCAGAGGAATGTGAGGTCTTCTTTCACAGATCTTTATTGTCACAGTCCATTTGAATACCTCAAATTTAGAGAACAATGGTCTCTGTAAATTAACCTTTATTTTATGAGCTCATTAGCAAAAATAAAACAAAACAAGACAAATAATGTCTCAATTCCCTTTGTACAGACTCGCCGCCTATGAGCAAAATGATTCCCCAGGCAATGGTGAGAGCACTTGTTCTTCCTCTTCCTCCCCTGCATCACTCTGGGAAGCACAAAGGCCTTGGCAGTCCAGCTGCTGCTGGATCTGCTTCAAAAGCTTTTTTCTGAGAATCACAGAATCATCATGGTTGGAAAAGACCTCTGAGATCATCGAGTTCAACCTTTGACTGATCACCACCTTGTCAACCAGACCATGGCACCAAGTGCCGTGTTCAGTCATTTCTTGAACACCATCACGGAATGGTGACTTCACCAAYTCCCTGGGTAGCCCATTCCAATGTTTGATAACCCTTTCTTTGAAGAAATTCCTCCTGATGTCCAACCTGAATSTCCTCTGGTGCAGCCTGAGGCTAAGCTTGAGGTAAGCTGATGTATTTATACTTTCCATCTTGGAAGTTTGGTCTATACCTTACCAGATTCTGAAGAAACTTCCAGACAATTACTATGCAAGAATGCAGGAGGTGATATGCTCAGGAGAGGGCAAGCTGAGGGTGATAGTGGCTGCAAAGGGGGGTCTATGCCGCCCTTCCTGTGCATTGCATCCCAACAATGTGTTGTTCTGGCTTCGACCAGAGCATCCACCAGGTCTTAGCATAGCGAGTGTGTCAGGCCAAAACTGGAGCAGGAGTCAACAGAGTTATGCAGTCATGAGATGTTTCAATAGCCCAGGTCCTGGAAAGAGAGAACTTGCAGTGTTCACCTGTTGGTTTTGAATACAGCCTGATGCAAAGCAGTGTCTAAGTTATGTAAGGAGCAAAAACCATCAATCAGGAAAATAGACTAAGCAAAGGAAAAAAGAGTTAGTCAAAAAAAAAAGGGGGGGACCGTATTTCTTTGGGAAAATCATTTTGAATTTTAATGGAAACAACAGTGGTGAAAGTCCTTGGTGAAAACTAAAAATTTTTAAGTAGAAAACTTACTTAGGGGTCTTGTCCTGCTGAAAACCTGACTACCATGTGAAGATAGGACTGAACTTCTAAGGAAGTCATGTCAAATCACACAGCTCATACCCAATGAAGATATTTAGTTTCAATACTACAGGGAAGGAACCTTCTTGCTTATTTTCTGTTCACTATTGCACATTTTTAATGCCCTATCCAATACCCTCTGTAGTACCATGGAGGAAAAAGACAATGTTAACTGATGTTTGATGACATCAAATCAGGTTTTTGTTTGTCTGTCTTCCTCAATAGTCATGTCATGGTTCAAAAGCTTTCATTTAAAGGAATTTTTTTTTTTAAGTGATTAGTGGACATCGCAATACCCAGAGAGTTTGGAAAGGCAAAAAATCTTCTTTTTGTATCCCATAGGTGACTGTGTCTTTGGTGCACTTTTATACTGTTGATAAAGAGTATTTTTTCATAGTCTCGTCTCTCACTGCCATTGGCAGAGTGATAGGGAAGGATGGGAATGTCCTGGAAAACCAGAACATTTTCAAAAATGCTAGCTTAAAATGTCTCTGAGATCCACCATTTAGATAGATACACGTGCACATCTAACACAACCTTTAGTAATTCTATATAAACCAAAATTGTGGTTTATTTATATATTATATAAAATAATAATAATAAAATAGATAAATTAGTAGTTTATATATTTCATTCTGTTCAGTAATACTAAAGCTTGTCTTCCGTGTTACCAATATTATCCATCCACTTGGATATCTCAGCAAAGTTTAGCAAGTTATTGTGATGAGACCTAATTTCCATGAATGCAGATGCAACTGGCATTGAAGGCCACCAGACTGTTGAAATATTTGTGTGCTAACTTGAGTGCTCTGCAGACCAAGATGCTCCTAAAGAATCACTATCCAAAGAGAGACATCAGATTTTACACCATTAGTGCATTTCTACTTACACTGCGTGGAAAGAATTTATGTGGCAACTGGGGGRAAATGCCTGAAATTCTGTTCACAGGTAGACTGTGCTAAATTTGTAATTATTGTGAAAATGTCCATCTGTCAATCTTTGGCTTTTAGAGGGTGTAGTGAGGGTGCAGATAAGCAGGTGTATCTTATCCTCCAGGATTTTGCATGACAAGCGTAGGAAGTTGTTTGTGAATTTTGTCACCTCATGTGAACTTTATGTTGTTAATGGTCTTTGGAGGAGAAAATCAAAGGGTAGCTCAACCATCACCATAATCTGAGTGCCTGAGATAACATTCCTGGTTTTATTGCAGTGATACACAAACATTTTTTATCTTCCACTAGTTCCTCAGTTTAAGTAGCACACTTCCCAAAGTTCAGTATGAAAAATATTTTATCTTACTTAATTTCATTTTCTGTGCCTATGGATTGAAATAAAACAAGATTACTTTAAAACTTCCAAAATAGCCAAATTGATTGTTGGGTATTATAATATCATCTTCATTCAAATGAGAATTCAGAAGGACATTCTGTTCTTCTCTAGACCACGTTGGAGGGTCTTTATGGAATGTATGAGCCTCAAATCTTTTGGAAGTGTCTAAAGGAATGTGACATAGTCACCAMCCTCTTCAAAGTCAAAGACACTCAAATACACTATTCTGTAACTGAGATATCGTGACTGGCCCAGGAAATTCTGACCCAGGAAAGCTGGGATGACTGCTCAGAACTTCTGTGAGAGGAGCTGCAAGTGTCTGCTGCCGTGGGCAATGGCAACATGCATTTTCTTCACAGACTGATTACTTACCTTTATAAGACAAGTCCATCTTTCTTATTTCTTGACTGTATTTGGAAGACTCTCTCAGAAAACAATATTTATTACAGGCAGTTTTCACCTGTTTGCATTTACATGGATGGAAGATTGTCATTTTTTTTCTGCAATTGACACAGGCCGATCAGAGTAAATATTTTTTGCATGGTTAATGGTAGCTCAGTGAGTGATCCTCCTATCAATGAAGGATTCCTTCATGGATGACTTGGATTCCTTCATGGGATGATTTTGGAAAAAGGAAGAGAAAAGGGAGCGAATGTTTGCCCAAGTTAAATAAGAGAAACGAAAATTAATAACCATTTTTCCAATCTGAACTAGTTTATTTTTCTAGATTCATTGTTGACTCTATGTGCTAAATCTTCTCTTACAAAGACTTTCTTCAAAAAGATAATATGACCTATCATTTTCCATATGTCCATCTTCTGGATCCACTTAGGAGAAGGCTGGTTGTGGAAGCTGTTCCTGCTGCTTTGCAGAAGTTACAGCATGTTTAAAGGGTATGAATTATTTTTTCATTCTACATTTAGCTATTAACTTTAGAAAAAATCAACTTTCCAGTATAAATTCAGGTGTCTGGTGTTTCTTCTGGTTTCTGGAAAACATCAGAGTGAGTTGGTATGCTAATCACTACCGCAGTAACTAAAATAGGCATCATTTCTATGTGGAACAGACTATTTTCTTACTGAGGCCAAGAAAAAATTCTTAGCACAGCCTCACATAACCTGCTTTAAACTATAGTAATATGTTTTTCTCCTGGGTGTTATTTGCATTGCTCTGTCCATGGACTGCCCTCAGCCTAAGAGGGGCTGAGCTGGGGTCCCACTGCCCAGCCTGTCTGAGCTCCAGCTCCAAAGTGCCACCAGAGAAGGGGATGCAGCCCCAGGCAGATCCTGGGCTGTACTGGGAGCCTGTGGGGCAACTTTCACCCTTTCCCCTAGAGCAGGGCAAAAGGCAGCGGGTGAGGCAAAAGAAAATCCACCATCAGCATCATTCTCCTGAAAAGACTTTGGGATGCTGATGTCACTCCAGATCTCTCTGCTTCAAGAAAATTGTCACCATTGACCCTAGCAGCCAGAGAAAAGGTGAGCATAACACATTAGAGGCACAGATAACTTGTAAGTCTTCCTGTACAACTGCTGGAAGGTTTTTACAGTCAATGAGTTTTTTATTTACTAGTTTGAGCTATGAGTGTTAATGTTTTGTAACTCTAATAACTACTGCTTCATTTACATTTATGTTAAGATTTTTATTAGGCTAACAGGAAACTCATGGTTCTATGTTTAAGGTGCAGGACCTTCCACCCATCACCTGATTTTTGTATTGAAGCTTCGTTCAAGTCAATAAGCAAAAATTATTTACGCATCTATTTTTAAGTCACGGAAAACTCAGGCAAAATCAAGGCCTAGCACAACATAACAGCTCTAACAGCAGATTCCACCAGCCTTCATTGCAAGAAAAATTAAACCCTAATTTATATGAAGAGTAAGAAAAAGATGCAAGTAGATACATGAGTTACAGAGAGGCTCTTTATAAGCTGAGAGCTATTTTCCTCTTATTTTGCTTCAAATGCCCTTTTTGATGATGCCAACGGCATCTGATATATCAAGGACATTTTGCAGGTGATTTGTGGCTATTTAGCTCTTTATGCTTCTTGTTGAAAGGTTAAGAGAAGCAAGCTGAGTCTCCTTATTTGCTGATTATTTGCAGCCTGTCAGCTTAAAACCCTTTAGCAGTAAGAAAATGAGATAGAATAATTCTTTCTAAACTGTCTATCTTTCTCCTCGTACCTTCTGCTTGTGGTCCAACATTATGAAAACAGCCAAATGGAATTTTTTGTGGAGATAAAAATCAGTGAATTTGAAGACACAGTGATCTTATCAGAAGTGAGCTGGGGATGCGGAGAGGGGGCTGGAAGGTGACAGTATAAAACTTCTGGGAGATGTACCAAGTTGAATTTTCAGCCCAGTCATTACCATGCAAAACTCATCCTGATTTAATATCAGATCAGATTTTGCTTCTGCAGTTGTGAGAAGTGCAAGTGGTGCCAATAAAGAGTCAATAAACCTAGAGGGGCCCTTTCAGTTATCCAACAGGGAAGTTACAGATTCAGTATCCAAATCCCTTAAAAAAAGGGTGATATGAGAAAGAGTGAGTGGAAAACAGGAAATACATAGATATAATCAGAGTACAACTGGATTAACTTATCTTTATTTGAGAAACGCTCCCTAGAAATGATTTTTCAAGAAGCAATTTAATTTGGCAATTAAACTAAARAAACTAAAATAGGACTATCACTCACAAACAGGTCATCCTCATTCTTGTAATTAATATCTTTTTTGAAACCCATGTGACTGGATGAGATTTTCAGGACCATAATTCTTTCCCCAGGACAGCTGTCATTCTCTTCTGCCTAGAAATAATGATCTACACATAAATCTCCTTTGCCATATTCAATTTATTTCCCATCTACTGCTGTTGTTGATGGACTTTGTTAAAAATCCTGTAGAAAAGATTACATTAAATAGTGCATAAAATCCCCACCATGCTAGAGATGTATCACCTTAGAAATCCTTGTGGGATATTTCTGGGCTTTGTAAATAAGGTTTCCTTGAAGAAAAAGTTTTGGAGCTTTATTTTTCAGTGCTGAAATCCTGAGTGATTATAATCCATTGTACCCCCTCCACACATTTTAAATTGATTAAATAGCAATATTTACGTGGATAGTGGTAGGAAATGTTTGTCTCATCTTAATGAGTGCAGTACTGAGGGTGACAATGCTACTAAAAAAAGCATTTCTATTTTTCTGAACAAAAAACAGCGTCAGATTTTACTCCTTTTTTATCTTTCTTAAACTGAAAGTTTTCAACAAAAATAATCTGAATTTCTGTTGGTATGTCACTTTGTTTTTGAGGATTTGAATAAAAAATGACTCTTGCAGATACAGAAGCACATGTGTTGCTGAAAGATCCATGCCTAAGGAGTTCGTGTAGCCATCTGGAATGCATTGCTTTTCCTAATCTTTTTAGGAAGAGGCAATCCTTTTGTCAAGAAGCAGAATTGTTCTGGCATAGTGTATATGATCATCAGTTTCCAAGAGAATGAAAGAACAAAATAATTTTGGTAATTACCCAGAGAGCAAAATGTAAATCTTGAAGAATAACTAGAACAATTTCTGGTTACTGCAGTTTTTCTCAGAAGCAAAGTCTGTTTGCAGTGGTTTCCTGAAATGTCATAACTCTAACAATAATAACAAATCAGTAACAACATTTTTCTGGAAGAGGAAATCAAGGCTGTCATTTTCAGAAATAGAGTTAATTGTTAATTCTTTTTTTATGTAACTCAAACTAAGATCTATTATTTCTATCGAAGTAGCATGGGCTGAGTATTGTCAAATCAGGGTGAAACTGTAAATTATGAAAGCATCAACACAAAGCTTTCATGTGTAAATGATTACACTGGATAGTTAGCTACATCCAGAACATAACTTTGGGAACGTTTCTGGGTGTTTTCCCTCTCCTAAGCTGTCGGTGCAACACCAGGAGCAGCAGCACAGCTGCACTTTGCAGAGGTGCACCCTGAAACCCGGGCTTCTTACGCTTTTCCTTTTTTTCCTTCCAAATAACGGAGAAAAAATATGGGTTTTGGAAAGAGCAGCACTGCCCTCCGGTGGGCAGATTGATCCTTCACGGAGGGAAGCCTTGGTTTTCCTTCAGCTCTTGGAATATTTGAAAAGCTGTGCCTAGAACTGTACTCCCAGCAAAATATATTTGCTTGGATTAAAACTTTCAAGGTAAGGTTTGAATACGAATAATGAAATCCCTTTTTTATTGTTGGAGGGTTTGAGTGTGTATGTGTTGTGTTTTGGATTTTGTTGGTTTGGTTTTTGCTCTTTTTTTTTTTTCAGAAATCTGTAAAATATTTCCASGCAAAATGAGAAATCGCATCAAAATAGAAGGGGAGTACATTTGTCTTTGGCAACCTAAAACCACTACAGTGTCAGCAAAGGTGAGTTCTCTTCCTTCGTGCCTCGTTCACTGTCCCTTGTGTTKTCAGCCCTGAAATGAAACATTTAATGAGGACTTGCCATTAATCTGATTAGAATAAAATGTTTCGTTTTTTGAGATCTCAATCTTTTTGTTACTGGACAACACATGATAAAGACTAGCTCAAATCAATAGCAAAAATATTCCTATATGAAGCTAATCAGAAGCAGCAGAGGAATAAAATGTGTATATTTTAGCTTTGCATATATACAACTATGTTTACATAGAAATAATGCTGTTAATCAGTTGCTTCTGCTTAAATATAATTCTTATGAAACCCTTTCACAGGCTTTCTTCCAGTTACCAGACCACTGATGGCAGCTTTCTGAGAATGGATTTTCTAAACCTTTGCATTCACCTTGCAAAGATTTATTATTATAAATTTGCATATAAAACAGAAGTAGAAGTCTGCTTAAGTCTAAACATCTGACTGAGCCAATCTAAAACCTTTGTTATGACAGTAACACAGAATGGCCTGAGTTGGAAAGGACCTTAAAGATTATCCATTTCCAACTCCCTGCCATGGGCGGGGACACCTTCCACTAGACCTGCTTACTCAGAGCCCCATCCAACCTGGCCTTGAACACTGCCATGGACGGGGCAGCCACAGCTTCTCTGGGTAACCTGTGCCACGGCCTCACTACCCTCACAGCAAAGACTTTTTTTCCAGTATCTAGTCTAAACCTTCTCTCGCTCTTTCCTAGGGAAAAAAAAAATGAACAAGATTGTTCTGAGTGAATTGTTTTTAAAAGGTCCATGCTCTAACTTTTCTGTTTTCATAGAATGTCTGTTTCATTTGGGGTGCTTACAAGTTGAGGTATTTTTTTTCATTATTTTTCAGACTTTTGTCCTGGGAGTTGAACCTGCACTGGTAGATTTGGGAGTTTCAGCCACCTCTTTCTTCCTTTTTTTTTTTCTGAATATGTCACATGGTGGTAGTCCTAGTGCATTGGTATTTCGTTTGGCATTTGTATTTCAAGACTCATTTAGAGACATGTTTGGGGGCTTTTAAGTACCTTAAGAAAAATTTCCTCGGATCCGATTAGATGAAAACCTGTGTTTAATACTAACTACTCTCTAACCAGAATTTTTTCACCCATACTTCAGGCTAAGGCCTTGACCCACTCTTGCAATATTCGCTTCTCTAGCCACATGAACACGGCTGAAAGTTCTAATAAAGAGCTAGTTTTTGTTCCTTGGCTGGTTTTATTGGCACATCTTCCCTTAAAAGTGTATTTTTCACGCTCTAACACATTTTTTACCCTAGTGTAATCTCTCTGGCTCAACAGAAATTCCTCAGAAGAGGACTTTTTACTTCCCTTGGGCTTCACTTTGAGGCTGACTTGACTTCCCAGCTCTATGCTGGCTTTAAGCATGTGTTTCCATGCTTTACTGAATCAAAGCTAAAGTTATGACTTGGGTTTAATTTTCTATTGTTGATTTTCCAACTGTTGCAGCAATATGTTTCCCCCAACACCTAATTTGTTTAATATTCATGAACATGCAAGTTATTTTAAAACTATTCTCAAGCTGATCACCATCTCATCTCACCTAAACACTTGTTAAAATGTGGGGCTAAACTTCACTGGTTTGCAAGTACAGTTATTAGTTGAAATAATGTGGAGACTTTTAATGTGGCTTAGCTTCTTTTTATATGCTAACAGGAGTTTAAAACTAAGCTGACACTTTTATAAATGCAGTAACTGAACAATATGCATTACAGTTTGTTAGAAAATTACTTTTAAACATTGTTTCTTAATTAAATATATATTTAAGAAGCTGTATTTGAATACATATTGAAAATACTACTGAAATCTGAGATATTCACGTTCAATTTCAATTTTAATTAACCACTATAAATATGTAGTGCAGTCAGGATTTTTAAAAAAGAAAAAAAGATTAAAATGCAAGTATGATTTTTTAATTTATTTTTTAAAAATAGAATCACCATTCTGTGATGTCCTGGGGCTTGCTCCACAACCAGTGGTGTCTGCAGTGGTGATGTCAGTGAGAGCCTCCCAGTTCCAGTGGGCTTTGCATCAGGCCTATTAACAATAATTTCCAACTATGACCAGCTGGATTTATAAGAGTTAGTTGACATAATTCCTGGAAAAACGGTGGGCTGTTTCTAGAGAAACATGCACTACATCCCTAAGCTTAGCTGATCCTTCCAGACATTAGAACAGGCAACTTAATTATCTGTATCCGTCCATTTTGGGTGATAAAAGGGACATATCTCCCTGCTATCTAAATGCCAATATACAGAAAAAAGACCTAATGAAGCTGAACTCACAGCTCCAGGAAAGAACATTTTAGTTCTATTATTCTCCAGAATTGCAAGACGACTAATACAGCCGGGAGAAGATTGTAAAATGAATTATCCTTAGCTGCACTTTTCCTTATGGCCTGATTCCAAAGCAAAGCACTTTCCTTTCATTCCCCATGAATATCTATCTTTTGGTGTCATTCTCTGGTTTATTTTACTTTAGGGACATGATCAGCTTTTATCTGCCATTAAAATCCATTTCTGACAGCAGGTAACGGCATTTGGAACCTTTTCCCTGCACTATCACTTTAGACTCTTTGTGCCGTGAAACTGGTCCTTTTTCTTTTTCTCCTTCTTAGTTTGCAGACAGTGAAAGCTGATGCATCAACCTCCTTGATTCTTCCCAGTGGGCACTAAGAAATGTCCAGGCAAAAAGCCAAGTCCGAATGAGCAAAAAAAAAAATAAAAAAATCAGCAATGTTTTCTTTTTTCTTCAACTTTTCATTTAGGTAGAATTTTGTATTGACTTCAAAGCAGGAAAGACTGACTCTCTCCAAAACCCTCTTTTTTAAGAACTGAGAGCTAAAGCCCTCTTTTACTGTGGATGGAARACACAATCTATAATTAGTCATTTTGCATACCCTGGTATCTGAGGTCAAGGAAGCAGCAAATGACTCAGGGTGTTTGCAGGGCTGCCAGACTCTATTTCCATATGTAGCCCACTGAATTAAGCCTGAATATAGATCCTGAATTTGTCTCCCTTATCCATGCTACTTAACCTATGTATCWCTTCATGAGCACCGCAATCCCCTGGATCACCTGCCTGGATTTGCTTTGATGTTGTCAGGCAGCATGAGAAGGCCACGTGCTGTGTTCTGTGAGCAGCTCAGTGGTATGGAGTGATGGGTTAATGCTCTCTGACCCCTCTTCTGTCATGTCTGGCTTAGCTGAGCCAGCTCAAGGAGCACAATTTTAATCTGATATAGCCCAGTGGTAAAAAAAAGTYTCCAAAGAGAACCCAGAAAGCGCTTTGAAAGCATGAAAGGTTGTGTCTTTTGGGGGTACAGATCATATGGGCTTTGCCTAAATGTGCACTTAACCAATAGAAGGATGTCATACACGGTCTGAGTACAACTGAAAACAAGGTATTTCCCACTTACATTGAAAAACAGACATATTCTATTACATATTATCATAGAACCTTAGAATGGCCTGGGTTGGAAGGGAACTTAAGGATCATTAAGTTCCAACCCCCCTGCTGTGGACAGGAACACCTTGCATTAATTCAGAAACTTTCAGAAGTTCTTGGGAGAGTTCCTTTGATGGAGCAGGAGCCTAAAACCTCTGTAGATCAACCACTCCTTATGAAAAAGGGCTTTTAGAAAGATACATCTTAAGGTGTCTGAAAATAAAATGCTGTCCAGCAGGTCTCAAAATCCTCACTGCTGGTACAGTGTTCAGTGTGCCCAGTGAATGGGTTACAGTCAAAKGTCTGTTTAAAATCTGTAATATTGACTTCAATGCACAGTGGAGCATCCCCGTGAAAGTTAAACAGAAGAGATGGTCAGTGTAACTCCTGCAAGCACACAGCAGAAGTCCCAGTGGTTCATGCAGTAGTATAAAACCTCATCAGTGAGAACCAAAAACTATGTTTTATTTGTCTGAGTTAAGATAGGAATAATGTGCAGGGAATACAATTCAACAATGAASGAAGTGGCTGCCTTCTGATATTGAATATATTTTTTCCAAAAGAGTGGCAGATCAAGCAAGGAGTGTGATTTTTAGCAGCGTTGGTCTGACTGTGAGATTTGTTGATGCAGGGATTCCTATCTTCTTGAAACTTTTCAGAACTGAGCTGTTAGTTAAGAGTTTCCTTCCCAGGATGTTAAAATTCCCCACTACCTAAATAGCAGTGAGTATCACAACAATCACCTTTACCTTTTATTTTTTTGCTCTTTTCTCCTTGTCATTTAACATCAGCAGCTGTCACCAATATGAAAGCTTCATATCATTGAAATAGATGTAGTGGTTATCATATCTACTTCACTGTTACTTATTTACTCAGTACGTTATGTCATTAAATTGAGTAATATTCTTTTTATCTATAGTACTGGGTCCAGCTGGGGTGGAGTTAATTTTCTTCATAGCAGCCTGTATAAACWCTGTGTTTTGTATTTGTGTCTGAAACAATGCTTCTAGCTCTCTAATATTTTGGCTACTGCTGAGCAGTGCCAAGGTTTTCTCTGCTTCGCATTCTGCCTCCCACAGTGGGCCTCGGGGGCTGGGCAAGAAATTAGACTGGGACAAAGACAGATCAGAGGGATATTCCATGCCATATAACATCATGCTTAGCAATGAAAAACACTGTAAACACTAGGAGCTAGTCTTGTCAGCGAGATATCATTGAACCTTTGTAAGTCCTTGCTACTGTCTGGAAGTGGCGGTGCCAATACGAGAGCAATGACACTTCTGTAGGGGTCACCAGGTGTGAGGGTGTTTGTCCCTATCCAGCTGTACTGCAGATACAGCACCAATGTCAACAAAGCCACATTCAGGAAGGGAAATTTAGAGCAACTTTCCCAGATCCCTGGAACCAGGTTCCAACACTGCAGGCAAATGCAGTGCTCTGACACGTTTAGTAGTAAGATTTCTGTATGAAATTTTGGAGGYGAACATGTTCCTCATTCTACGGCAAGTCAGAATAGAATCATAGAATGTTAAAGGGTTGGAAGGGACCTTAAAGATCATCTCGTTCCAACACCCCTTCCACTGCCCTTCCATGGGCAGGGACACCTTCCACTAGACCAGGTTGCTCAGAGCTCCATCCGACCCAACCCTGAACACTTCCAGGGAAGGGGCATCCACAGCTTTTCTGGGTAACCTGTGCCAGGTTTTTTTCTGTTTTCTTTTTCCTTTTTTTTTCAAATTTTACCTTTCCTAATTTTTCTGGTATTTTTTTACCTGGATTTTATTTTTCTTCTAGTTTTCTGACATAGCATTCCTACATGTTCCCTCTTTAATTTTCATCTTACCAAAACTAAACCTCACTTTGGACAGAATGTCTCCTAATTCTCTATATTTTTATATTTTCACTGATGAATTATCATTTCAGAGGATGTTTGTTATGAGAAATTAGGTGAAAATTCAGCTTTTTTCCTTTATTTAATAAATGGTTTGTCTCCATTTCTGTGACTTTTGAATGACCAAGTATATTCTGCTGACTTTCCCAAGGGTGGTGTAAATGCTATTAACTACCTCATCTGCTTCAAAAGTGTCATGTTTTTCATGCATTTATAGAAGACAGTTTAAAAATATTTTTAAACAAAAATATCTCTAAATATTTTAATTTGTTTCACATAATTCCTAGCTAAAAGAAAACATCTGAAATTATACAATAGCAAGAAATTATATTTATAATTCCATTATCCTTTTATTTCTCAAATGCTTACAGTTTGTATAAATATTATGGTTTGTACAGTTGTATTATTACACTRTTTAGTAGGCATTTTATTTGCCTGCTGGCCCCTGAAAAGTTACCCTTTTCTTTTTGTTTGACTGTTCATCTGTTCATGTGTGACTGCAGTGAAATTCATTTTTCTGGGAGATTATGCTGTTTTGAGCCTGCACCGCTCTTGTTTTTGAAAATGCTGCAAAAATACTTGTGGTGACACAATCTGACTTTCTAATTCATGATCTCCTTTTTCTCTTGGATAAACTTGATCTCAAAGATAAAATCTCAAAGATCTCCAGCAAGAACAAATATTACTGGGAGAGAAAAGGAAAATGTAGGGCATCAGTGCCCCCCAATGAAACTCTAAGCTCATGGAAGAAAGTCAGATGTGTGCTACAGTGTGGGAAAAGATTTTATCTAAGAAATAAGAAAAAAACCAAACAAATTTAAATAAACCAGCTTAATTTGTCGTGCCTGTTCCATTAGAAGCAGTCATCTATCAAAATTATTCTTTGTTACTTCTGGAAAAGAAATAGAATATATTTGTTATAGCATATGTGGGACTCTGCTAATTCAGCATTTCCAGATTCTGAATGTTATATCTGTGTTGCTCTATCAAATCTCTAAAAACTTGTCAGGCCTAAGAGTCCTCATTCCTCCAGAGCAGAGACTTGGAGGCCAGTTTATAGCAGACTGTGCTAAAATTTTTTGCCCTCAAGACAATAAGTCTAATAACTCTAAATATATATGGATTTTTTTCAGTTGGTAGTAACAGGAAAATCTTGCAATATAGTTGTACACTAACAAAGATTCCTTAGAATATATGTTCAGCTCAATCTAATCTTATAATTTTAAGTTCAAGTTTACTCTTTTGTGACTGAAAACAGTTTAATTTTACATTTATAGTTTAAAGAATTGACAGAGGTGTGAGAGAGGGAAAATTGTGTTTTTTACCAACACAATTTCCAGCTTGGTTCCACTTCTGTAATCTTTCATCACTTCTACATGTAAATGAAAAAGAACAGAGATCCCAAATCCATCTGCTGGGCTTGTGCTTAACAAGACAAATTTTTAAAGGTAAATTGATTTGAAATGGGTTGCTTCTGCAAAGTTGAGAAAAAATCAGGGGATTTATGGGCAATATAATGATTGCAGAGTTCTGACATTTCTTTTGAACTAATTGACATATCTGTTAGCTGGAAATGCTGAAGCTTGTATAATTGAATAGTGATAGATAAACGCGAACTATAATGCAGATATATTTGCAAGCTTTAAAATACTTTTTGTAGAATTGCACTGAAGAATCCCCTTCCCATTTCCTGTCCATTCCTTCCTACGAGGGAAAAAATATATGAAATCTGAAATATTGGTCGCTTCTACAGGGGTTTTTAAGGCCTGATTTTTGRCATCATTGCATTTGATCTGTTCGTAGTAATTTTTATGCTTTTTGCCAAGTTTCAGACTGACTTAAAAGAGCAACTGTTTTTCTCATTTTGTTTTAGTTTGTGTGTTTCTTTTCCTCCATAGCATACGAAATCTGTCAGAGTTGATTTACATTTGGATGTAAACCCTTCCACACAGAGCAGTCCTGTGTCTCAGTTGTCCAGTTTTCATTGTTTTTTGAGTCGCAATTCCGATATTTATAGGAAGACAAATTCAGGCTGAAAGCTTGTAATAGAAAAAAGCTATATAATTTCAAATATCAGTGTTAGTATTTCATGTATGCTGATGTGTTTGATATCAGATACTTTTTCCCAATTTAGATGGGCATTAAAATAAAGAAGTTGTTGATATTTTTAACAACAGAGCGTTATAAAACGTTTTACCATTCAGCATCTTGGGAGTATTTAAATAGTTTTGAAATAAAAAGTGTTCTCTTTGTAGCACCTACAATGGGTAATGAGGAACTATATGAACACAATGACCAAAATTTGAACTCCTGTTCAAATAGATGAGTCCATTTATATGAATCTTTGAGAAAGTAATTATATGCTTAGTTGACCTCATTTTCAAAATCCAGCARCATTTTCTCCATCTTTCTGTGTTATCTGTCAGCTACTGCTAAAATAATTATTGAGATTAAAATAAAAATAAAAAATCTATTGTACATCCTTTTGTTTATTTATCATCTTGTCAAATGTCCAATGTGAAAAGTTAATTTGGTGCAAGAAGCTAAATGGAATGTCACAGAGGTCTAACATGAGTGTCTGTTCTCTCTAAAAGAACATAAATCCTCTTTTGTTCAGTAGTTATTTTGAGGGTCAAGTATAAAGGACAAGAAAATAAGAGTGACCAAATAACTTAGTGCTCTAACTTGTGATCTGTGTTCCCTGGTTTCGAGAATCCTGAAAGATGGAGTACAATTGTTTCTTGTCATCCCTTTCCCCCCAAACCGACACATTGTTGTGTCCTGCTGTTATGTTAGGTGTAAAGTGGGATTTTTCAAACGATTCTGCACTGATATAAATCTTCTTTTACAAGTCAGGCTCRGCTTCTACTGAAAGCTGTACCACAAATTTCAAAAGGAAAGGAGCAAGGCTGAGGCCAAATGTTTTTGGAAGGATGTGAAGATTATTTTTAACATCAAAAAAATGTCGTGCTGTCAGAATGCTTTGTAATATGTGTATTTAGAGAGAGTGAGCTTATGCTTACACTTGACACACTGAGCACTAGGTAAATGCTTATCAGTTCTCTTTTACAGCTTCTCTAGCCTCAGCTTTCACCTCATTTTGTGTGCTATTTGGGAGTGAACAGCAAGGATTTCAGATTTACTTCTTCCTATCTTCTCCTTTTATTTGAGTTTTCTCTTTCTGGCCCGTGTATCTGATTTTCCTTTGCTCTGCCTGACATGGACAACAAAAAAGTAACTACATGAGGTGGTAACAAAAGGTGTAATAATGGAGAAATTTGAGGGTTTGTTTCTTATGGTCTGCCCTTCAGAATCTCAGGCAGTTAAGAATGTCACATCCATAATACAGCTACACAGGAGAACAAATGTTTCATAAAACCAGATTGGATTTCACACACAGTTTTCCACAATCATTTCAAAGGCTTATGGACAAGCTATCTTTGTATTATTGATAATATAAGTTAGCAATAGAGACAATTATTGCTCCTTGGGCATTTCTTACTCCTCCAGTTATGGAGATTCCTATGGTTAGGGTTTTTCAGGGTTGTAAGAAAAGAGAACAGTTTAAATACGAATTGGCCTAAAAAAGACTGATATTTAGCAAGATGACCTGGGAATTTTAAAGCACTTAAATTTCAGAGAAAGATGTGCTATTCACATTTTTAATAGTTAAAATTCAACAATCTTTGAAGTTCCTGCAGCAAGCTGCTCTGTAGAACCAGGCATAGTAAAGCTTATCAAGATCTGCAGTCAACAGTGTTCATTGAACAATTGAACTAACACTCATGAAATACAGATCTTAATGCTTTAATTAATATTTGAACATGAAGTTTCCCAATTTCCATATTTTTTGAGACAAAAATTTCTGGATATGCATCGACAATAAGAGTTTTCTAAGTAGTATGAACAAACATGGGAGACTGCTGGAGACTACACAAAAGATGAAGATGCATTTTAATGAGAGCAAACTTTTTTCCSCAGTATTTTTCCCCATATTTTGCAGAGGTTATAGATATCCTGAAACAGTTTACATAGGATAGAAAGAGGCTGAACTAGCCCATATCTAAGTCTTTATTTTAGACCTTTGCTGTTTTCCTTTTCTGTGTTTTGTGGCCCTTTAACATGCAAACAGGCATGAAGATTTTATTTCGAAGGTTCTTTAGAATCAAATATATACTGACAAAGCCCTGTGATGTATAGTATAGAAAAATTAGTTTGCATTTATTCTATCATTCTGAATAAAAGCTAAGGATGAAAGAGTAGAACCATTCCCCTGCCACTTGAATTTTCTTTTCAATGCTTCCGAATTAGCCTACAAGGCACAAATCTCTACACACAGCAATGTTCCTGTAATTGCTTTTATTCATAGAAACTACTACACTGCGGCAAATTTACTGCTGTTTTCAGCAACTGCTCCACACTGGCTTTTACATGAACTAATCAGAGAATTCAGAGAAGCAATAATGTTGCTACTTTCTTGACCTTTGCCTTTCACCTGCCTATTTTGCCATGCAGTGTTATCAGCTGCGTTAAGGCTCTGATTCTTTCCCTTGTGTGCCGTGTTCCTGACTCACCCCATTTACTTGTCACAGAGAACTTTGCATTGGCACGCTCTTTTCGTTGCTTACATGGTTCATGCTATTTTCTGTTTTCTTATTGATTGCTGCTATCTTCACTTTGTTCCCATGATCCACACCTTTTTTTACCTAATTATATGGGGGAATATAAGGAAGTATGTATGTAGTGGTTTAAACTCAGCTAATTAATTCAATAGTAATTAGTAATTTATTTTCTGAATGCAAAGCATCATGTTATTCTCAGTTTATCTAATTTTAATTTACCAAAAATTACACATTTGTGATAAAATATATATTTATGATGTGTGGTCAATGAAGAAGGATTGATTGCCTCCAGAAGAAAAATTCTTACCCTCACCATTGGATTTCTAAGTTAGGTGAAAGTCCTCCTTTATTCTCGGTGCTTGCCTCTGGCTCTGTGATCACTTCTGCTGAAGTCAACTGGATTCATTACAGATTTCCTTTCTGGACACTCTTACTTTGCCCCACTTTTTATTATAATATGTTCAAAAATATGTTTCTCTGATTCTGGCTTAAAATAGGATTCTTTGATTCTGGGTTGGAAACTGCTTGGGAAAACGAAGTGAATGTTGAGCTGCAGCTCAGACARGATATTTATTGACCCAGAAAAGAACTTCAGTGCTGTCCTGTGATATCTTTCTGCATGTGCTTAAACAAGGAAAGTTACGATTTTGTTGAGTTTGCAGGGTTTTTTGGGTTTTCTTTTTCATTTTTTTTGGGCAGGGGGGATCTTCTCGTTGTTGTTGTTGCGTTTTTGCTTTCTTTAAAAAGGCCTTCCTCCAAATTGAGGGAAAGGTGATATAATCCAGTTTTGTTTTCTGTGCATTTTTTTTTCCAAGACAGTCTGAAGAGCTATTGCTAATGATAGCCATGCCTTTTTAATGCCTTTTTAATTACTTTCCTGATACCGACTGGTTAACATGAAAACAGATTAGGCCCCAGCAACCTATTTGGATAATTTCATTGAATAGTTCAGCTTAATCTGTATTTCTGAACACTCTTCAAGAGATGTATAAAATCCATGAGGGATTTATACTTTTTTCCCTCTTTTTTATTATGGTCTTATTGGAAATCAGATTTTAAACTGTGAATTCACAAAATGTAGATATTTGCTCATGTGATAGGAATCTAAAACTCCTCAGAACACTTTGTCAGAGTTCCATTATGATCTTCCACACAAAGTGAATGTATCAGTGACTTAATCACATTCACTTATCCATTACTACATTATTTTGCACATTACACATCCCATCTGTTTAGTGTTCACTCCTGGGAAACTGATTTCTTGTCAGGTGTGCATGTGACAGTTCTTGGGCAGTGTCTTAGAGTAAACACTCAGATGACTCCATGAGAAGATGTTCCTACTACAGTCAMTCTTCTAATGTGATGAGACCACCAGATGTCAACCCAGAGATTTCAATAATTGATAGCTCAATACATACTTAGACCCAGGATTTGAGGAATGCTTAGGGACTGAAGGCAGATATCAGTGTCCAGTTCCCTTCTCTGTCTTCTTGCCTTGGACATACCACAGCCAAATGGAGACCTGCATKACCTAGACCCTGGAGCACTTGTTCCATGGCTTTGAAAGCAGGTTGTCTTTCTTAGTTTGGTTTTGGTGGGTTTAGGGTGGTCTACTGGTTGGATTTTTAATTATCATAAACTGTATGACTTCGGGGGGGAAATGGAGACACTGTTCCTTCATACCTTTCACTTTACTAAAATAAGCATATTTTCAAATTTGTTCAACATTTTTGTGTTCTACAGCGTTGTTTTCTCACAATCTCTAGTCCAATTTAAAGAGAATAATATTACTCATCACTGACATTTTTAATACTGTATGCACTTTTAAAATTCAGTGATCTTGTCTGAGAACTTCAGGATGGGAAACAGCATTCCAGAAAACTGAAGATTCAGCAAGTTCTCCAAGTTGGGTTATCCTGGAAACAGGTGAAAATAGGGTGAATACAAAGACTATGTACTCCCCTGCTGCCATGACTCCTCTGCCAAGTTATGTCTTGCTGGCTCAAATGTGCATGAGAAAATCTTTGAAGAGAGGATAGCACATTAGTGATGTACATTATGCGACTTTTAGTCAAGCAACATTTAATAATGAGTTACACAAAGAATTGAATATTTCTAACTACTAAAAATTCTGATAGCTTATTTGGTAAATGACGTCCATGTTTTACATTTCGTATAAAGTTTCATAGTTGGATGACCACTACCACGGATCTTTTTCATCCTCTTTTTTTTTTTTTTTAAATATGGCATTACTGCGTCCAGCTCTGAGGCCCCCAGCACAGGAAGAACATTGACCTGTTGCATCACATCCAAAGAAGCGCCAGCAGGTTGATTAGGGGGATGGAGCACCTCTCCTGTGAGGAAAGGCTGGGAGAATTGGGTTTCTTCAGCCTGGAAAAGAGAAGGTTTTGGGGTGACCTAATTGTGGCCTTCCAGTACCTGAAGGGAGCTACAAGAAAGATGGAGAGAGACTATTTACAAGGGCATGGAGTGACAGGACAGTGGGGAATGGCTTCACACTGAAAGAGAGCAGGTTTACATCAGATATTAGGAAGAAATTCTTTACTTTGAGGGTGTTGAGGTATTGGCACAGGTTGGATGGGGCTCTGAGCAACCTGCTCTAGTGTAAACTGTCCCTGCCCATGGCAGCAAGTTTGGAATGACATGATCTTTAAGTTCCTRTTCAGCCCAGGCCTTTTTATGGTTCTGTGATTACTGAGAAGTTGTGTTCCGGTATGATCTCCCTTTTAAACTTCTCCTTTTCATGCAGTAGTGGAAACAGCTCATAGTCTGTTTCTGCACTTTCACTGCAGATCTTTTGCTTTGGTTTTCTGCCTCCCTCTCTGGAAGTCTGCACAGGACAAAGAAAAAAGCACTCTAGACATCTGAAAAGAGCGGCCATAAGAAAGCTGATATTCATTTCAGTTTGATAGTGGAGGGCAAGTCTGGGGGGGTGACAAAACATTTTCCCACAGATAGCTGCTTATTAATGCAATGTCAGGCTTTAAGCATGTTTGTGATAGTCTGGGTATTAAAGGAATTATCTGAGCACAACATCCCCTCCTTTCTATGTCAGCAGTCTTTTCACCCTGTGCTGGAGACTGATTGAACAAGAAAATAAAAGCAGCCCAATAAGGCTACAAAACCTGTGGAGCCACAGATATGGATGTGGAATAAATGACCTAAATCGGGAGTCTGTTAGATTCCTACCCTGTCAATGGCCTAGTTCTTTAAAAATGACCTAATCTGATGTTTCACTGGTAAGGCTGTAGTAATCATGAAAAAAAAAAAATTATCAATATTAAATAAGTTGTCTTATTTCTTTGGGTTTTAACACATTAATAGAGTATTTGCCTTTATACCATTTAAAGTATTTTAAAAGCATGTTGTATTGTTTTRTCATATAGTTCACAAGTAGTGTCATAAAACTAGAGTTTAGAAAATAACATGCAACTGACTTCAAGAGTTTCCTATTTGCAAATTGTTTGCCAATAGAACTGAGTAATCTGACTTGTTGTTTTTTATTTTACATTATTTCCTCTAGTGAATAATTTCTGCACTGCAGGCTGTCCATGACCTGTGAATACTCACAACTTGCAGTAGATGGTAGCAATCTGGTAGTAACAGTGGTTAATGCTCACTCTTTTCCCAAATGCATCATACYATTTCATCAGTTTAGTCATGTAGCAAACCAACCAAATCCAACTTTCAAGGGTCCTATCAATCCACAGAGAAAATTAAAGTGAAAAGCAAACTTTAGAATTATGCCAAAAATAAAAAAATATACAACTAAGACTGCAGAACAAGAATGAAAAAGACAAGTAATTAAATGAGGAACAAAAGTAGAAGCAAGTGAAGTCAATGTCTAGAGGGAAGTTTGCAGTCAGGGGAGGTGCTTGTCATTAAGAGGCATAGAAATGGCCTGGAACAAATTTCGTAACGTTCAACCAAGTTCCACAAGTGCAAAGTCCAGAACCTGGGATGGAATAACCCAATGTCCCAGCACTGGCTGGAGCTGACAAGCTGCTAATTGCTGCCTTCGGATATCTAAGGGATGATTGCAGAGAGGGCAGGTGGACTCTTCCCAGAATTACAAAGGGAAAGCCCAAGAGGCAACGAACACAAATTGCAGCAACTGATATTCCAATAGAATGCAGAGAGGGTAAGAAAATCACTATGCAGGGAGTCAACACCGGCACAGGTAATTTTTCCATAGTGTTTATGGGGTCTTCCACGTTGGAGGTGTTCAGGTCTTGCCTTGACATGGTCCTGAGCAGCCTGATCTCATTTCTGATTAATTAGCCCTGTCTTGAGCAGGAGGTGGGACCAGAGGATTGTCATAGGTCCCTTCCAACACAGATCACTCTGCTTCTGTAATTCCTGACTGATGGCAAGTGAGCACTGGCACACTGCTGAAGTCTGCTCCCCTCATTTTGAAGGTCTGCAAATGAAAATGTGGAATCATGGGTTCCCATTTTTATAACCGGCTCATACTAGTACAGGCTATTACACTTTGCAAACAAATTAATGCAAGAACTCRCTTTTAATTACTATCAGCTCAGTGTCCAGGGCTTGCCTATTAATTATTGCTACCATGACCTTGTTGCCAGCTGAAATTGTTTAGCAAATGAGTTCATTTGTAGGAGTCACAACTCCAACCTGAGATCACCCATGCTAAATTATGTCCTCAGCCAGACTGTAATCAATGTGTGTGAACTTTAAGCGGCCACAGTTTTTACTTCTCTGGGCTAATCACTTCACCATTAGGGCATAAATTCAGAATTTAAAATGCAGTGACRTCTTTGAGTAATAGTGTTTTTCTTTTTTTTTCTTTTGCTAGTGATATATAGTGCCAATTATACAAATAGTGAAGTTATGCAAAATATGACAGAGGATTTGGAATTCAAAGTCCATCTGCACAAAATTCCTCAGTTTTGTGATTAAAAAGTTTTGATTAGGAATAAAACAGGACTAAACTCATATTGTTTCAGGCAGTATAGACAATTTCATTGACTTAACCTTGCCTGGCTGCCAGCTGCCCACCCAGCAGCTTCCTCAGTCTCCTCCTCAACAGAACAGGGCAGGAAAGAAAAGATCCTGGGTCAAGATGAAGACAGGTCACTCACCAAATTGCCATCAGAGGTAAACCACACTTGGCTTGGGGAAAAGTAGTTTATTGCCATTCTCAAGTGTGCAGGGAGATGGGGACTGAGGGGTTGTGGTCAGTCCATAACATCTCCTCTCTGTCGCTCCTTCCTCTTCACATTCTTCCCCTGCTCCAGCTTGGATACTGTAATTGCATAACTCTGCGAGATGTGGGATAACCTAATATGTGTAACTGAGCAAAGGGAACTATTTAGAGGTGTCCTGAACTTGTGTGACAGAAAAATGTAGAAACTTAAACCCCTTGAAATGAAGGGTATTAAAATTATTGCTGAATAAGCACAAATAGTTACAAGGACACTACTGTGCTGCAGTATACATATATAACTAATACATATATATCTACACACATTTATATTCATATATGTGTGTGTCTGCAATACACAATATATTCAAAAGCAATTCCTACTCTATCTAGCATGATGACTCAAAGATCTCATCCGTTTGCAGAATACAGACTGAGTTTACTTTTGCTCTGTAAGGGCAATATGATTAAGCTGCATTGAATTTTGTTTTAAAACTTTGGGTTTAAATAAATCATTATTTATTTTTAGTAATGCGAAATATTGCTATATTACTTTATTACTATATTACTATATTGCTTTCATTATGTTATGATAATACACTAAATCTAGCATCCCACTGTTAGGCCAAGACTTTGATTGTGATTTAGAGTGCTTTAAATCCAGTCAGTTGTGTTGCAGATCCTTTCAAATATCCCAGTTCTCAAAGACTGGGCAGAGAACTGCTATGTCATCCAAGAGTCTAAATTTCAAAACTTTCTAATTTCTTTCCAATTTATATTCTCTCCATTTCTGTCAATTTATAGATAGGTAGAGCTTTGCTTTTCCAAAGACTGACTCAGAAGTTTCCCCTTCCTTTKACAGGCAGGAATATGGCTGGTGTGCTCAGATTCTCCACCAGGAAGAATGTCATACCACAAATCTGGGTTTAGGACTCTGATTGAAGGTCAAAACCAGTAACTCACAGGGCACAAAACATAGAATCAGTATGACTTTACTTTTCTGAAGCTCAAAAGTTTTGGTAGATAAAATTTATAACAAAATGGTTATACTGGTTGCTACACTACACTGCCTGTTTAATTTACTCCTGCTCTACTAAGGCTGCAGCTCTGGCCATCCACAATGCTTTCATTTTATCAAGGACTTTCATCCCGTGGCACATTTATGCCTGGCAAGAAAATACAAAATAAGCATGCATTTCATAATGTCTTCTCTGATTAGTTCTCCAGCTCTGTGGTCAAAGAACCATGGCTTATGCAGATTAAATTTTTGCTGTTGAATTACTGCTCAATGCTGAACACGTTGCTGAGCTATGGCACATTACAAAAGAACTCGTTTCCCAGCATTTCCTATATAAATAAAATTACTTTTAAAGGAACTTTTTAAGCAGAATGAGGAAAGATACAGCTTCCACTGTTGTCCTCGTAATTGCACTTGTGAAGAATTAGCAAAAGAAAACTGTATAAGCAATAAATTTGGCAGCAAYATTTTATATTGTCACTTCAAAATATCAAAGTACAAGAAACAGTGCAAATCCTGTGACTAACATAATATTTCTACGATTTTGCTTGTTCTTTATCTTAATCTTTAGTGTTTCCCTTCTGCGGGGATTTCTTTTCTTCCTATTTGCATGTCTTGTGCACGAATATGACTGTTCAGGAATGTTGTAAAAACCTATGTCAATGAAGTTTTATGGCGTAATTAACTTACCAGTGTCTCCTATAAATATCTGTTCGTGTGGATCATTACACTCCTGTTCAGGCTGTGTCTTTTGTCAGTCCTTAATTTTCACAAGCTTTCGAGACAGAAATGAAGCTCAAAAAATCATCTGAGAAGAAATATGTTCCTCTTAGTAGCTATGAGGTTTTGTTTGCTTCTCTGCTTGCAGCTTTTGTGTGCGTTTGTGTTGCACTCATTGTCCTTTCTTGGTTGTCAATCCGGGAGTTGGAACGAGGTGAGTAGCCAGCCTTTAGCTACAGACTTTTCTTTAGGAGTTCTTCAGACTTTGAAGCCCGTGGTGTTATAATCGTAATTGTATTTCTTATTTCATGCTATGCTTTTAATGCTGGAGGCAGGGGAATTGGTATTTTAGGGTTTGTTAGATGTGTTTTCCTCCCTTGAAAATTGATATGAACAAAAGAGGGGAAAAAACCAAGCACTGGAATTATGCTCTGAAGCCATATAAAATAATTTTCATGTTTTGGRCTTTGGGAGAGGTCCCTGAAATGCAAGCCAAGCTATAAAGCTTTGGTTATTCCACTGTAATGCATCAACTAGAGAAGGTAATATGGAAAACTGTGACATTTTGCCTTTTTTCTCCATGTGTGAGGTTTGACTCAGAAGACAAATAACACACTGAAAGACTGATAATCCACTGGAGTTTGTGGAGGGTTTAGGTGTTCCCCRTCTCTTGGAATCTATAATTATTTTTTATTTTAAAAATATTTTAAAGTCATTTATTGGTATGAGAGAGACMCTGCATCGGACAATCAGCTGCCAGCCCCAAGCAAAGCTCAGGTCATTCTTAGTCAGTCTTTATGYAATGCTCAGAATGTTATGGAAGAAGGTACTGATACTCAAAGCAAACTAAATTAAAACATAACATGATTTTCAAATGGAATTGAAATTTCAGTTTGGAAGTCTTGTGGATATAAGTTAACTGGGAAGGCCACACCTGGAGGACTGTGTCCASTTCAGGGCTCCAAAACACATGAGGGATATGGAGCTACTGGAGTGAGTATCATAGTGATTTTTGTAGCCAAAAAAATGTTCGGCTACATTGATGATTTTGGTGCTTTCATTAACCAAAAATCCATACTATTTCATACTGAAGCCCATGAAGCCTAAACTTTCTGTAGAACTTGTGCAAAGAAACCCCAAACAAACCTGTTTTGTCAGAATATCATGTTCATTCCTTTACTTGCCATTGTTTTTATTTCCAGATTTTAAAAATTGTTCCACCTGCTGACTTTCTTACCTTCTTACCAGAATGCTATCACACACGAGTAAAATAAAAGGGTGTATTATTGCATCTAGAGACAGGCTTTAACTTAATGACTTTGGTTTTAGAAGATAAGATAGGCAAGAATTTATCCATGTACAAATATAATTTTTTTAAAAATTATATTTTATATATAAATGAAAAAGGCCTTTGCTATTTAGAAATTTTTTTTAAACAGATTTGCAATTRTTTTAAGGAATAATGGCCTTCAAAGAAGCTCAAAGCAGTCTGCTGTTACTAGTTGATATTAAATTGGTGTCATTATGCTGTGCCTTTCATCTTAAGCTGTTCACTTTAGTGAAAGCAATTTATTGCTTACCTGCTTTTGTCTTAAACTTGCTTTTGAAGTTAATGTCTCCGAACACAACCTAAAAATACCACTGGTACTGCAACTGGTAAGCAAAAGTCATTTCCTATCAATCCACCTTAATTCAGGWCTTTTCTGAGAATATCCAGTGTGTTACATGGTGAAGAAATAATTTTTTAAGGTTCTAAYGAATTGCTTTATGTATACAAAATCACAGAATCATTTAGGTTGGAAAAGACCTCCCAGATCATCAAGCCAAACCATTCCCAGGATTTCACACAATGCCAGTATGAGATTTTGGCACAGAGACTAATATTAGCTCAATATGCTGTAGCATATTAAAATCAAGATTAAATTTGCAGCAAGGACCAGGTATCTAGTTTCTTCATAAATCTTCCTAGAATTTCATGTACGTATTGGTGAGAAAGGTCGGGTCAAAAATAGTTTTACTATCCTGACACTAGTATTTCCACTGCTATCATCAAAACCAGCTTACACATATAAAAAGAGGATATTTTTTTTAAACTCAGCACTAGGCAGAGCATCTCTGATTGCAAAGCAAAACAAAGGTCTAGAAGTTATTGTATTGATGATCTGTGTGGAATAACATCTAATGCAATATTTTTCATTTGTTTCTGTTTAATTAAACCYCCCTAACTTTATTTTTAATTATATAGCTGAAGCAGATGTGAGTACTCATGGCTACATGGGAATAGTTAAAATACTCTCTGGAACATCATTCGCTCCTGCTTTGCAAAACAGTTCATCAGCTGATTTCAAAGTCCTTGCCTTTGACGTTGAAAAATTGGTAAGAACCTATCAGTGTCTCTAAATTCAAGAGTATTTGTAGGTACATTAATTCCCCAATATTACCTGCTGTTGGTGGCTTTTCCTTCTTTCCATAAAAAGAGATATTTCTGGTCCTAAGCCTGGTCAGAACTCAATATATTCCTTATTTTTAAAAATACGTGAATCATTAAAGAAAAACTTTGCTTATGTAATCTAGGAAATTGTGTTTAGTATTAAAACCATGACTGTAGTGTGAGACCGGGTGTATTTTTAACTCCTGTATTGGTTCAAGTCTTCTCTTTTTCGTATAGATACAAAACATCTTTCAAGAAAGTGATCTGAAAAACAACTTTGAGAGATGTGAAGTTTCCCAGTTCAAGTAGGTACAGCTTAATTTAACTTTGAAAATAAATGTCAAAATCTCTCAGTTAGCTATTTCTCTCAGAAGTACTTACCAATACCTTGATTTTTGAGACATCTTTGGGAACGTCTTATATTCTTCCTTTCACATCTTACATCTGCCAAGTGCTACTGTGATAAGTTTAACACCAATGTGTTTCCTTGGGCAAACTTCCTTCTCAGTCTGATATGTGTCCATGCCTCAACCAAACCAGTCAGGCCGAGCCCTAAGACTGACTCGCRAAAATTCTATATTTTAAAGAACTGCTACACTATTTCTTTGCCAAGGTGCTGTTTGCAGCATTGCTGGTCTTTGCCATCTAGAGGGAATTTCAGGTTAGAGATCTCCTGGCATAAGCCTGGAGATTCAGGCACTCATATGTCCCTGTGGATCCACCTACTTCATACTCCTTAGGGCATTAGCAAGTGAGGCTGTCATTTGACACCRGGTAAAGCTGCAGTCCTAAAGATTCCATAAAATCAGTACAGTAAGATCTGCTTAATTTAGGAAAGCTTGTTTGACCTCATTTTGAATATCCCGGGGTGTTGGTTGTCCTACTGAAGGCCAGCTGACAAAAACATCCAGGTTATACAGCCAGGTCTGTAGTGTTAATTCCATCTGCACTATTCTTAATAAGGTCCTGATTCAGCAAAATATGTGCAATACTGTCCCATTTTCAAAGTTTCAGAACATGCTTCCATCCTATCCAAAACATTATTATCTCAATGGGAACCATGTGGTGTTGGTTGTGGTTTTTCTTTTTTTTTTATTGTTGCCTTTTCTTCTACAGGGAATCTGAAGATGSCCAGGAAAGATTGAAGTCAGAGACTGGGTAATTGCATGTGACAAAGTTTTCTTAAAATATGGGCAAGAGACAATGATACTACTAATTTAAACAGTTCTTCTGTGGCCAGTGAGTAGATGGAAAAAAAMCAAAAAAACACTTTTAGAGATTGGATAAGGCCCTATAAAGAGGACAAAGCTTCAAAACGTATCTTTCCTCTAAAAACTTCCTTTAGGATTAGTTAAAAAAAAAAAAAATTATAGTCCCTGAGACTGTCAATTTAGAAAGAAAAATGGAAAACTAACAGTGAAGTAGGTAAGAAACTAGATGGAAAGGAAAGGATAACAGTTTGTGCTGAGTTTGCTTGTGCAAAATAGCTTAAACTGGGGTCAGATCTCATTCTGTTACTGGTAACTCGAGTTTTAAATCAAGAAAGGTCTGAYGACACACTGTGATAGGCAAGAAGTAAACAAAGGACAAAATATTAAGACTCTAGCAGAACTGAAGAACCTTGAGAAATGAATGATGTAATTGGCTGTCTCATAGATGAGACTGTAAAATTAAAGCACACATTACGTGACAACAGATCAATAGTTCTATGATACCACATGTTCTTGTGATATCAATGTAAATACATAAAGTTGATAAATATGCAGAGGAGATTAGTTTATTTGTATGATTGTCCTTTAAAAAAAAAAAATAGCAACRTATTAAGGTATTAGCCAACCGTGAAGCAGATATGAATTAGAGCAATCATTTGATTGGAATAGTGAGGACATAACCCTAATTAGCTAGAAAGTGGAGTATGATCCCTTAGTGAAGGATTATATAATATTAAAGGAATGGACTATACAGTAGCAGGTGTAGGCCACTTCCAAGGTTTTGTCCTTGTGAAGGTAGATCCAGTCAGCACAGTTTGGTTTCTGCACACAGAAAGGGACTATTCTCATCAAAATTTGGGCATCAAAGATGGAGGCATCTCTGACCTGTCTGCTCAAGACTGTCTTTGGAGGTGCTGGGTGTTTAGTTTTCTCATCTGGTTAATTTAGATGCCTTTTTTTAGGAGGAGACCAATTATGCCAAAGAACAGCTTATTTGTTTCCGTCAACGACAACGGGAATCTAGATAGCTGCACTGTAAACTGTGTTGGGCAAGACTAATTCCACACCTGTATCTTGACACAACAATTACAGAAATCACAGAAAATCTGATGTTTTAAGTGTTGGATCTGGCTTTTAATACATCAGGAAGGATCTATCTTCATTTCTGCTCTGAATAACTTTGTCTCACACATTACTTTCTTTTCATTTAAGAAGTGTTTATCCCTTTAGGCAAACTGCTTGGTATTTCACCCTTGAAACACTGCTGAGTCACAAGGGCAGCAATAAAACTTTTGTTTGCTCAGCATGGCCTAGAGGTTATCAGAAATATGCAATAAGGAGAGTTTTTCTACATATTGCAAACTACAAAGTATGCTCAGCAAAATGACAGGATTAATCTCTCCTTACAAAGAACACTGCTGGGTCTGTTGCAAATGGGTAGTATGAACGTTTAAGGATAAAATAGTTTACACCTAAAATTAAGGAAAAGGAGAAAAGCTTTATCTTTGGCAAGTCTCATACTTCAACATTACCTTACTCTAGCTGCAAATATAAAACTTCATAATAGTGTCTAGAAGGGATGGGAGAGAACAAACATAAAATRCTCTGGGTAAAATTCAGACCCCATAGAGGTTAAATGCAGTTTAACCACAGTTTCTAAATATCTCTGTTTTCAGCCATCACTGTTTCCTTGTGCAGGCAATCACACAGCAGATCCTCACAAATGCACAATCCACAGATGGTATTTGCTTTATAGAAGTGGTCACTTTGCTACATGAATTTATTATAAAATTTTCATAATACTTCAAGGTTCACCATCAATATTTTAGGGCTAAAACTAATAGATAGACCTGTTGAATGACAGTAAACCTACTTCTTTAGTTTTCTTCAAACTCAGCTCCATTGCAGCAATTGATATGAATGCTGTTTTGGTTTTTTTCATACAGTGCAGGTAAGAGTAGATAAAGAAAGAACAAAGTTTCTCCAAGGTTCAAGCCTATCTGATAATTAAGAGGTGTTTCTTTATGTGTCAACTTAATGTGCCAGCCAATACTTAAAAACAATCTGCCTTTACAAACGGAACCAGTGTTAGAATGAAATAATAAGTCCTATAGCAGATTTATTTCATTAGCTTGAATAACTAATTAACTTCTCTGTTTTGTATTGGTAGTGTTGTTGTGATCCTCACCCTTTATTTTACCCAGATGGTAACAGTTGAGAAAGTAAAAAATGAGCTGGTTTTGGGTGCCATCGCAAATAACCCTAATCCTACCCAGGCTTTGAAAATTGATGCGAACAGCATACAAATCACAGGTAATGTTAGTAAGTGGTTTTTGTTTGTTTTTTTGATTCTACAAATCCTTAAGAACTACAGGTAGCAGGAATGAAAGCTTTGGCTCCCAAACAGCAACTGGATTGTTACTTTTGCTCTTGTGTGCCCTCCTCCCCCATTACAGAACTTTCAGTAGCAGCTGAGAGAACCATTTACAACCTTTTCTGTTAGAAAGTATGAGCCAGCATTGTGTACATTCACCAAGGAGGGAGTAAAGGACAAAGTAGTGATTTCCCACTGAAAACCACTCAATTTCACCTCTTTTATGAAGCATAATATTTGTAATTTTGTTAGACCTCAAATTAAAGCAATTAAGCCCCARCCGCGTTGTTTCATAAGTAAATACAGTCACAATCTTGTTCTGCTCACGAATAAGGAAAGGGCTCAGGCTCTGAGTGAGTGATGACTCATTAATTGAAAATATGTCAGGAAGAACAACAAACTGCTTTTGGAGAAGTGCCCTCAGGGAACTGGCTCCATATTCCTGTAGAGCTTAGGTAAATGTAAGTGGGGAAAAAATTGGAACAGGGCTTTAAAGACTAGGTAGCTTTAAATTCTGCAAATATACAGATATAGTTATTTTATGTAAGTACTATAAAATTTATCAAAGCCTAAATGGAAGCCCATAAACATCCATGGGAATCTTAGTTTAAACCTGAATAAAGCTTCAAAACAGCCCTTCACTGAGGATGAGGTTAAAAAACAATTTGAGTTCGTTGAAGTGGAAGTTGATTAGCTGACTGACATTTGAAGACCTGCTGAAGTTGCAGATTAAGTAGCAACTGAGGAGTGGGGATCTGGTGTGCCATGTCTCTTAGTCTATTTTAAAAGGYGCTTTTTTTGCTAAGTACTTCAAGTATTCAAAGGCTAAATTCAGAGTCTTGGTATCTTTAATTCTCTTTACTACTCGTTTATTCTAAATAACTGCACAACACTGTGGAAAGCGAATACTCATTATACTTCAAAATGCCACCAAAAAAAGTCATGAAGAGCCTTTTAAGGGGTTCTATATCCCTTGATGAACTTTGAAGTAGTCAAACTTTTACTGCTGAGGATCATTAAAATGCCTCTTTSACGTGAGATATCATCTGTCCATTCCACCAGGAGTGCTTCAATAAAATAATTGTAACTAATTAACAATCATGAACATATGAGGCACTTTTGCGTCATGTATATCAATATGTTCTGTCAGAGACATTCTTATTTCCGAGAGGGAGCGAGGCGTCACACAGGTGTGACTTACTTGAAATCAGTTTTCACAGTGATTAAAAGTAACTTACTTTCTTGTAAACTATCCTAGGTTAATTTTAACTCATTTATCTCTTCTAAATACTGTTTTATAAGACACAGGTGTTCTGAAAATCTCTATAGAATAAAAAGTCTCGAGAGCGATTTCCCAGGTGAACATATTCTGTATGCAGTGCAATGAATAGTGATTAAGGATTGAAAGGAACTGCAGTGACTATGAAACCTCACAGCCTCAACTCATTTTTGGGACCTTTCCTCCTTGGGAAGCTCATAGAGTTTGAGAAAAGATTGGGAACAGGGTGAGAGAAGCAAAAAGAGGGAAGCAGGACACTGATAGGGATTCAAGGAGAAAGAGTCATGGCTGACTTTTTTTTAATCTTTATTTCTGCCATATAAAACTATAAACTGTTCTATAAAAGAGGTTTATAATGAACTTGCTTTCTTCCAGAGGTGGCTGAAAATCTTACTACAGTGATGCCTTTAACCTCCTCAGGTCAGTATCTTTCACCACACATGCACTAATTTCTGTTACCAGTACAACATGAAGGAAAATAAGACCTGTTGTTCTGCTGGTATAGCTTAGTAAAACTGCCCTGGCTGTAGCTGGGGCTTGACTGCCAGGGTCCACTCTGTGATAGTTGGCTGCCTTCACCCATTCTGACTATTTGAGAAAGCAGTGAGTGATCTGAAGTCTGTACAAAAGCTCTAAGAGCTTCATTAGTGCGTCAAACCAAAAGCTGATGAGTCTCCATTAACCAGCTGAGCCACAAGCTGAAGTTTTCCGAGATTCAAGGAGGTGGATGAGGCTGGGGAGTTCTACTCTCAGGCTGTGGTTGGCAATTTACTGAGCAATGTTGACTGACAGACCTTCCTTCCACTATCCCTGAAAGTTTCATGACGGTAAGATATGAAGCAGACAAAACTCCTTGGTCTCACAAACCTCCCAGAAGTCAGCCAGAGAGGTGAACAATACCACAAGTGCTTTGTGGTACCAGGTGCAGGTAGTCCCATACAAACTGCATACAAAGTACCACATACAAGCTCTCCAGGGCAGGGCACCGGACCAGGAGCTAAACAAGTGGCCTTATGGATATAAGAGATGACTATTTGCTGATAGTCTAATTACAGCCATAGTAATGAAAGAGTTATTATTAGCCTAATTACAGGCCTACTAACATGTATAGTCCAAAGTGTGCAGTTACTGTAGTTTATTCCCAAAGATACAGTTGAAACTGCTAACATACAACTTTTCTCCTATCTGTCCCTTCCTCTGGTATGCTACCTCACTGCTCCCCTGGGTCCTAAGATCAGTGTTGCTAATCATCCTCAAGAAAAAATTGGGAGATTGGGGGAAGGTGCCAGAGGAAGGGGGACAAGAGTTGAGAGTTGTCAGCACCCCAGGCTGACAATACTCCTTATGTGAATTTCTTCCCCCTTGGTCTCGGGTCTGCTTGAGGTCATTTTTGCATGTTTTTTGTCTGCTTCCTTGTTCTTTCTGTTTCAGTCCAAATGTCGCGATCTATCCAAGATTTAACATATGTGATATGTTTCCATCTGCTGGATGCAGGGATGGCTCTGGTGACCCTAAAACCATCCTTTGCCAACTCACATGTTACTTTAGTGAGATTATATAGTAATTGTGCTTATATCACTGCTGCCTCTGTCACCTTCCTGTGTTTTCCTTTAGGGATTTTGCTATCAACTTGTGCATGCACTTTTGGGAATGTCTGTAACAACACCAGTTTTTTCAACAGTCTTCAAGATGTAGCTCCCTGATAACTGTCTTATTAGAAGTGTTTGCTCATGCATGCATCCATGTTTTAGGTCTTTGAATGTTTAATTCCTTCCAAAATAGCTATCCTGTAGCAAATGTATAGACAAATATGTTGGTAGCTATATATGTATATATGTGTGTGTGTGTGTGTGTATAACTTTTTGGAAACCTGTGAAGGCATGAATTAAGCTCCTTTCTCTGATGTAGCTATGTGAGAACAGTCCACCCAGCTGCACACTCCCTGCTCTCCTCTCTCTCTGCCAAAAGAATAGTGTCCTTAAATTTGCTGACACAGAATTCACAGTAACCAGAACGGCCTAGTTTACTGTAATAACATTTGCTAAATAAGCAGGTTTTGATAGAAAATTGGTAGGAAATCCTCCTGCAAGTTTGTGCACTAGTAGGTCTGAGAGGGCAGGAACATCTAACAAAAGTAATGCAGTGACGGCCACTGGTCAGCAACTTGTCACAACAAAACTGATGGATGACAAACTACAGAGAAAGCCTCACTATGTCTCTCACTTTATCCCTTCTGGCCCTTCATCTTATAA